>VMDO01000154.1:247564-274937 GCA_007922755.1 Pedetes capensis | reverse complement strand
TTTGGAGGAAGACTCATGAACAACCTGCGTTATGCAGATGACACCACTCTGCTTGCTGAAAGTGAAGAGGATTTAAAACATTTACTGATGAAGATCAAAGATCATAGCCTTCAATGTGGGTTACTACTAAACATCAACAAAACAAAATTCCTTATGACTGGGTCAGCACGCAACTTCACAATAAATGGAGAAAAGATTGAGGTTGTCCAAGATTTTGCTTTTCTTGGCTCTATAATTAACACCCGTGAAGCAGTAGTCAAGAAATCAAAAGATGTATTGCTCTAGGAAATGTTGTGGCAAAAGATCTCTTTAGAGTATTGAAAAGCAAAGATGTCACATTGAAGACAAAAGTGCATCTGACTCATGCCATGGTATTTTCAGTGGCATCATATGGTTGTGAAAACTGGACATTGAACAAGAGAAACAGAAAAAGAATTGATGCTTTTGAATTGTGGTGCTGGAGACATCTATTGAATATACCATGGACTGCCAAAAGAACCAACAAATCTGTCCTAGAAGAAGTACAACCAGAGTGCTCCTTGAAAGCAAGAATGGCCAGACTGTGTCTTACATATTTCAGATGTGTAGTCAGAAGAGATCAATCCCTGGAGAAGGACATCATATTTGGGAGAGTGGCAGGTCAACGCAAAAGAGGAAATCCCTCCACCAGATGGATTGACACAGTATCTGCAACAATGGGCTTAAACATAAATAAGATCATTTGCCTGGCACAGAATTGGCAAGTGTTTCGATCTGCTGTACATAGGGCCGCTATGAGTTGGACTTGACTTGATGGCACCTAACAACAACAACAACAAGAGAAGAGGAAGACACAAAAGGAGAAGGAGCTGATGGATGTAAGGGAGGTGGAGAAGGAAAAGGAGAAGGAAGAAGGGAAGGAATCTAAACCACATATATGTTTCAATTTCACTCAAAATATATTACAGGTTTAAACGAAAACTATAAATGTTTTAGAAGAAATGTAGGAAAACATTTTTGGGATGTGAGGCTATGCAAAGAGTTCTACAAATATAAAGACAATAAAGAGTTTTAAAATACATGGGATGCCTAGAGCTAATTCAAGAGTTCTTTTATTGATACCAAAAATATGATCCATAAAATCAAAAATTAATAGTCCATCAAAATTTAAAACATTTTAATGAAAAATACCTTACTAAAGAATGAAAGGACAGCTTCCACACAGTGAAAATATTTGCCAACAACATATTTGATAAAGGACTATTTTCTAGAACATATTAAGCACTCTCACAATGCAACAGAAAAAAATCTAATTAGAAAAAAAGGCAAAAGACATGAGCAAATATTTTACCAAAGAGAATGTACAGAGGAGCAATAACCATGTGAAGAAATGTGCACCATTAGCCATCAAGGAACTGTAATTAAAATGACAGTGTACTATCTCACCACATCTACCAGAACAACTAAAATAAGAGTGAAAACATCAATGCTGCTGAGTGGGTAAAGAAATTGTATCATCTTCTACATTGCCAGTGGGAATTTAAGGTGGGACATGCATTCTGAAAACCATGTTTGTAGCTTCTCAAAAATCTAAATATGAAACAACAAAAAGATTCAGTAGTTGTTTTCCTGGATATTTCTACAGCTATAAAAGTTATTGTAACACAAATCCCTATGCACAAAAGTTTGTGGGAGCTTTATCCATTGGAGCCTAAAAATGGAAGTGATCCTGATACCTGTCATTCAGTGAATGCTTAAACAAGTTGTGGCACATGGTGCCATATGGATGACTGTAACAAAATACCTTAGACTGAGTAACTTATAAAGAATAAAAATGTATCATTCATAGTTCTGGTGGCAAGAATATCCAGTATCAAGGTGCCAATAGATTTAGTGTCTAGTAGAGGATCATTTTTCATAGTGATAATTTCCATACATACTTACAAGGCAGAAGGGGAAAGGAAGCTCCCTCATACCCTTTGAATAAGGGTAGTAATCCTGTTCATTTATAAGAGTGGAGTCTTGACTTAATCATGTTCCAAATGCTCCACCCCCTAGTACTATCACATTGAGCATTAGATTCTAATGTGTGAATTTGGGGTGCACATTCAGATCATAGTACATGGAATATAACTTATCTATGATAATAATACTGTGAATACACATATCTTTGGATAAATTGTCGATCATACTGAGTGAAAAATCCCCTCCCCAAATGTTACATATATGATTGGAGATTTATATAACCTTATTGAACTCACAAAGCTTTAGAACTACAGAACAGATTAATGGTTGTCAACAGATTAGCCAAAGGGTTAAGGGTAGGAAAGGGGACTGGACATAAGTCTGGATATAAAATAGTAACATGAGAAATCTTTGAGGAGAGGGAAATTTTCTTTCTGCATCTTGGCTGTGTCAATGTCCATATCCTGTTTGCAGTATTATGCTTTATTTTTAAAGTATATTAGCATTTGTGGAAACTGGGTAAAGTATACCTGAGGCCTGTATATATTATATCTTGCTAATTTTTTTTTTACCTATGTGGATCTATAATTACTTCCAAAAGAAAAGTTAATTTAGACTATTGAGCCTTCCTGTTTAAGAACATGGTCTGTGTTTATACTGGTTCAAGTTTTTGATAGTGTTTTACAGTTCCCCTTCATACAGATCTTCAGCACTTCTTATTCATTGCTGTTGTAAATGCCATCTTTTCTTTCAGTATATTTCCTAAATGTGTGCTGTGTTTATGAAAGTTATTGATTTCAGTATATCAATATTGTTTACATATGCTTTATTGAGTTCTCTGACTATTTATAACAGTTTTTACTTTACTCTGTTAGGTTTTCCAAGTATATAATCATATTATCTGCAATTATGATAACTTTTACATATTCATTCCTAGTGTTTATACCTTTGATTATTCTCCTGTCCCATGGCACTGTCTAGCACCTTCTGTAATAGAAAATTAAGTTATTATTGAGGATTTTCTTATTGTTCTTTTTGTTTTATAAAGGTAGATTTTTTGTTTGTTTCTAATCTTAATGGATATATGTTAGTGTTTTTTCTTTCCACTAAACTGTACTTTTATTATATTAAGGAAATACCCACTTCTGAATAATAATGTTAAATCTGATCACATATTCTGTCTTTCAAAAGTCCCCTGAAAGTGTCAATAGAAAAATCAGGCAAGCCATTAATGCATGCCACAAATGTAATTTTAATTTGTCTAGTAGCTACATGTATTAATAACTTTTGCATCACTGTAACTAAGATACCTGATGGAAACTTCCTAAGGAAGGAAAGGGGTTTTTTTGGCTTACATTTTCAAATGGTTAGTCCATGTTGGTGGGAAAGATACAGTGAAGCAGGTGGTGGGACCATGTGTTGGAGAGCTGTTTACATACATCATGGTAGATCAAAGTAGAGAGTGCTTACAGGGCTGGGTTAGGGACAATATATGCCCAAGGACCCACTTCCCAAAGTCTCCAGAACCTCAAAAAGTAGTACCACCAGTTGGGGACCAAATCTGTGGTGGACGTTTTACATTCAAATATAACACCATGTTTTAAAAAGTAAAGATAAACAAATAGGATTATTTTAATTATAATTTTAACATAATATGTAAAAATAAAAACATTTACATATAATTGGACTAATAATTATTCATGAAATATACTGCATTCTTTTTAAAGTAAGTTGTTGAAATCTGGTGTGTATTTTAATGTTAGTGCATCTCAATTGGGACTAGCCCAAGTTTAAAGGCTCCCTAGCTAGATGACTTTGGTGGCTCCATTGCTATACAGCATAGATCTAAGGGTGTTTCATTGTCTTTAGGAAAATGCCTAAATTCTTTTCCATCAAATGAACTTCATGCACGTTCCCCTGCTTATAGATCTGCTTTATTGCTCTCTTCTCTGTGTCTCCAAAGACCTATTTCTCTACTTGTAATACTCTTTCTCTTCTTCACTTGGTTAATTCTATATACTTCAGCTCAAAGCCAATCACGTCTGCTCTCAAGAAGCCTCCCTTATCTCATGCCTAGTTTCATTTCCTATTTTTTGCATTACTATCATAGACTGTTTCTCACATTCTTCCACTTTTCTTGCATTTGTTAGTTTAAATTCTGTACTTGTGAGATCAGGAACTCTTATCTTGCTCCCCATCTCCTTAACATAGTACAGAGTACATAGTAGGAACTCAACAAATACTTGTTGCACAATGAAGAGGTGTGTTTGCACAAGAGATAAGCCTTCATTCAGAGAGAAGAGGAAAATAATATATCCTGTGCATTTATGAATGAGGTAAGAGAAAACACTGAGTTCCATGAATAGGAAAAAAAACTTACAGTGGAGACTTAGAAACAAGTGCATGATCAGAAGAGAGAATGACATGTTAGGCCCGCATTAGGACTTGTAAATTGTGACATCTCACTATCTAGGTTATAATGTTAGAGTGGGAGGTGGCAGAATATATTAGTGTCTGTCCACATCTTGTTGGAAGAGAGGATGCAAATTCCAGGGAGTAGATGACAAGATATGTAGCTTTCTGCATCAGTGCCCTAAGCCACTGTAAGTTTAAATGCTTTCTGTTCTGTTTGTTGGGTTAGTGGAATAAAGAAAGGATCATCTAGCAGTTGCTACTCAGAAGTATAAGAGTGTCTTTTCCAGGTGGACTGACCTCTTCTTAAGGATGATCATTGCCCATAAAAACCTAGAAATATGTGTTGCTAAGATATTTTTATGTTAAAAGTCTTTTTCTGTCTCTGGACTTAATATTTTTATATTTCTTACTTTCTAAAACACATCTCATTGCACCTATCCTATCTTACAGCCCCTGAAATGGAAGAAAGATGCATTAATTTCCAAAACTGACAGCCAGCCTGACCCATCTGATATGTATGTTTGGAAAATTACTGAATAATAATAACAATAATAATGGATACTGTGCACCACACAATTACTGTGTGTCAGATACTGAGCTAAGCTCTTTACCTCATCTCATTTAAATGTCACAAATTTTACAAATAAATGATGAGCCTACAGTCATATAGCTGATAATTAACCGAGCTGGGACTTGTTCCCAATCTGTCTAATTTCAAAGCCCACACATTCCCACATTATATTTTATTACTTACAATTTATCAAACCATATAGAATTCTATTACTGAAAATCTCAGCCATTAATCTTTGCTTTTGGCTAACTCCAGAACATTTGGCTATCACTCCAAGTCACTCATCTTCAGGGATAACTTTGTCCCTGGTCACATCTGGTCCTAGGATTAGACCAAGGAGAGGTGCTTCATATATCTGCTACTTTCTCTTCCCATGTGAGGTTGAGCAAAATGATTGATTCAGACTCCTGCACACATGGAGAGCACATCAGCTCAGTCAGATGCCTTCTGTGTAAGGGTCAATTAAGATGTGCGCTTGATTGTAAACCAAGGAAATAAGAGACAGATGGAGGAATTCAGTCACAGTGACTGAAGGCACTCTAACAGCTGCTGGGATAATTCCATCACCAGCCACTTGGTTTTCAATGAAGATTTTATCTTCTTGATAACTCTTGAACAAAGCAAAAGCATTTGTCTTTGTGATCCCATCTTTAAAGGCACTAATGCTCACAAGGTAGAAGTATTGCCAGACCCTCAATCAGTGGTACTCAGGTTTTACTGCACAGTAGAATTCACCTGGAGAGCTATCAAAACTCTCAGTCCCCAGGTTAAATACCCTAGAGACCAATTTCTTCAGAATACCTGGGTGTGAGAGCCAGGTATCAGTCTTTATTATAACGCTCCTCCTCAGGTGAGTCCAAAATTCAATGAGAAAATGACTGTCCCAAAAGGTATTTATCATAGTTGCCAAAAAGAAAGTAATATGACACATCACTTTTTTGTTGTTGATATCTAAATCAGTTGCATTGCAGAAAGAAAATGTAGTCCAGTGGTCCCCAGCATTTTTGGGCACCAGGGACCAGTTTTATGGAAGACAATTTTTCCACAGATTGGAGCATGGGAGAAGGGATTGCTGATCTAATAGGAAGCAGAGCTCAGGTGGTAATGCAAGTGATGAGGGGTGACTATAAATGCAGATAAAGCTTCATCACTTGCCCACTATTTACCACTTACTGTGCTGCCCAGTGCCTAACAAGCCACCAGCAAGTACTGGTCTGTGGTCCAGGGGTTGGGGGACTCCTGACATAGTCTTTTCAATATCAGTTCTTTGCAATATTTTATAATTTCTTTATGACCCCATATCACAGGTATGTTTTCCATATGTGCATGCATGTATTTCAGAAAAAAATTGTATTTTCAGTTTTTGAGTATGTAGTATGTATATATTTGAATACATACACAGATATATACTAAAACTCTTTAATTTTGTTTGCTATTTCTATTTAATCTATGACTTTATAATAAAGATATTTTAACATCTCCCTTTAATGATTTTTTTTGCCAGCTTTGCAAATAATGATATAAATATTGCTTTTTTTATTTTCAGGATATGTTGCTAAGTGCATCCATGTTTTTTGTTATTTGTCTTACTGGGCATTTTTTACTTTTGTCAAGGAATGTATTTCTTCATCTCTAGTAATGTTTTGATGGGAGAAGGACGGACGTAGTAGTCCACTCCTGAAATAATCCTGAAACAATCATCCATTGAAACCCCTATGAGGCAGGGGAAGGGTTAAGATGGTGGACTGGTAACAACCATGCTCGAATCGGGAAAGAAAATGGTGAAAATTATGAAATTCTCTACTCAAGAAAAGGAAAGAAAAAAAGTAAAAAGAAATGGAGTGCAGCTTCAATTATCCAGGAAACTGGGATTTCAAGCAGACAACTGACCAAATAATAGAGATCAAAAGAAAAGAAAAGAGGATAAAATGGTAGGGCGACTCTCCACAATCCTTGGCACAAAGGCACCAGGGAAGATGACAGTGGAGGGCTTTGGAGGATACAGAGCCCTTTGGAAAGGTGCACAACTGAAGAGAGGCTCCACAGGGCCATCCCTAATGAAGGGGTGACCAGCTGGCAGGAGACAAGGTAAAGGTGCCAGCAATGATGCACAACTGAAGAGAGATACAGCGGGGCAATCCCTGGTGGCGAGTGGCTGGCAGGAGACAAGGCAGAGCCACCTGCAGGAACATGCCTTTGAAGAGACATCCAGCAGGGCCATCCTTGAGATGCATAGCTGAAGGAGACAAGGTGGAGCTGACTACAGGGGCACAGGGCTAAGGAGAGATCCAGCAGGGCCATCCCTGACAACGAGCAGCTGGAGGTAGGACAGAGGAGAACCTGGCAAGGACACATGTCTGAAGAAAGGTGTGGCTTGGAGGAGGCAGGGTGGACAAAATGTAGGTCTGCAGGACTCTCCTGGGAAGAGGCTAGGGGACATGGTCCCACTGTACAGTCTCTGATCCAGGGACTGTGGTGTTTTTGTTTTTGTTTTTGTTTTTATCAGGGAGCGACTGACACCCTGGCCTCTGGAGCCACTGGAACCTTGAACTGGAGGGAAGGAAACTGAAAGGTGTTCAGGGGATGGTGAAGAATGACACTGCTGACTCCCAGAGCCTAAGAAGTCTTGGTCAGTTAAGGCATGTTTGGGGCCTGGCATTGCTTGTGACATAAAGTAGCAGTGCCATGGGTCTGAAATAGTTCTCCTCAAACTATTTCATAAAGTAGAAAAGGAAAGGGCACTTAAAAACTCATTCTATGAAGCCAGTATCACCCAGATACCAAAAACTGGGTAAGGACACTTCGGAGAAAGAGAACCATAGACCAATTTCCCTGATGAACATAAAACACAAAAATCCTCAATAAAATTCTGGCAAACTGAACTCAGCAAGACATAAAAAAAGATTATACACTATGGTCAAGTGGGCATCATTGCACAGATGCAAGACTGATTCAACATATGAAAAAATCAATGTAATTCAACATATCAAGAGAATTGAAGACAGAAATTACATAATCATCTCAATTAATGCTAAGAAGGTCATTGACAAAGTGCAACATCATTTCATGATAAAAGCTCTGGAGAAGATAGGCACAACAGGGAAATACTTCAACATTGTAAATGCCATCTATGACAAGCCTATAGCCAATATTATACTAAATGGAGAAAAATTGAAACCACTCCAAGATTAGGAACAAGACAAGGATATCCACTCTCTCTGCTCTTACTCAATATTAGGTTTGAAGTCTTAGCCAGAGCAATCAGGCAAGAGAAAGAAATCAAGGGATACAGATAGGCAAAGAAGAGGTCAAATTATCCTTATTCATGAATGACATGATCCTTTACCTGAAGGACCAAAAAATTTCTCTAGAAAACTCTCAGAGCTTATTAACTCCTTTGGCAGAAGTAGGAAGATACAAAATTAACATGCAGAAATTAGTAGCCTCCATTTACACTAATAGTGAATAGGAAGAAATGAAAATTAAGGTAACCATTCCCTTTATAATAGCTCACCAAAAAATTAAATGTTTAGGTTTCAATCTAACCAAAGACTCAAAAGATCTCTACAAGAAAAATTTAAAACACTAACAAAGGAAACTGCAGAGGATACTAGAAGATGGAAGGCTCTCCCCTGTTAATGGACAGGGTGAATCAATTTTTTAAAGATGTCTATATTACCAAAAGCAATTTACAGATTTCTTTATTGGAAATTTTTAATGTATAACTTAATGTGTTTCATTCTAACATGTATTTGATTGTGACATTTCCATATATGTTTCATTGTACATTGTTCACATAACTTCCCCTTTACCCTCTGATGCCCCTCCTCCCCCATCTTCCACCCCCCACCGCCAATGGCCTCCTTTCTACTTTTATGTCGTTTTGTGGGAACATTTGTCTATACACTTTTATCCCAATTATGATTTAGGTCCAAACTTTTTTCTATAGTGATCTATCTTTTTACATTCTCAGCAGTATTACATGAGTAATCTAGTCAATTTTCATTATTGCCATCCTTTGGTATTATTGGTGAAGTTGGGCTGTCTACTTTGAGGTTGACCTCTCTCTCATTCCTTGTTCTTCATTGGCCTTCCTCCCCTTCTTGTCTCCTCCCATCGTCACTTCCTTTTGCCAGATCCCTCCCTCCTTTCCACTCCTTAAATTGTCCCTTCTACGCTAGGTTTAAATGAGCTTTTTATTATGTTCCAACTTATGTATAGGATTTTTCCTTCTTTAAAGTTTGATTCAGCTCCCACATCTGAGTGAGAACATCAGTATTTCTCTTTTTGGGCTTGTGTTCATTCACTTAAGATAATTTTCTCCATTTCTATCCATTTTGCTACAAATGACATTCTTTCTTTTTAATCCATTTTTCTATTGATGGGCATTTTCATTGATTCCATATCCTTTCTACTACGAAAAGTGCTGCATTGAACATGGAGATGCAGGTATCTCTGTGGTATGATGACTCTTCTTCCTTTGGGTATATTCCTAATAGTGGTATAGCTGGATCATATGGTAGATCTATTTTTAATTTTCTGAGGTACTTCCATATTGATTTCAAAGTGGTTGAACCAATTTACAACTCCACCAGCAGTGTAAGAGGGTTCCCTTTTCTCCACAACCGTGCCAGCATTTGTTGTTATTTGTTTTATAGATCTTGGCCATTCTTACTGGAGTAAGGTGGAATCTTAGAGTTGTTTTGATTTGCAGTTCCCTAACAGCTAGGGACATTGACCATTTTTTTATGTGTTCCGTGGCCTTACAAGTCTCTCCATTTTAGAACTGTCTGTTCAGTTCTTTTGCCCACTTGTGTATTGGGTTATTTGTTTTCTTAGGAATTGCTTTTTTTGAGTTCTTTATCAATTCTGGAACTTAGTCCTCTGTCCAATATACAGGATGCGAAGATGTTTTCCCTTTCAGTGGGGACTTCCTCGAATCTTTTGATTGTTTCATTTGCTTTCCTTTCCTTTGTACAGAGCTTTCTAATTTCATGTAGTCCCATTTATCTATTCTTCTTGCAATTTCTTGAGCAATTGGAGTCCTATTAAGGAAATGCTTTCCTATGCCTATATATTGGTGCATATTACCTTTTTTTCTTCTATTAATTTCAATATTTCTGGTTTTATGTTGAGGTCTTTTATCCATTTTGAGTTAACCCTCATGCATATTGAGAGGTACAGGACAGTTTTCATTTTTCTGCAAGCGGACATGTAAGTTCTTTAGCACCATTTATTGCAAAGGCTATCCTTTCTCCAATTTACCTGTTTTGGTCCTTTGTCAAAAATCAGGTGGGTATAGATGCATTGATGTATGTGTGGGTCCCCTATTCTGTTCCACTGGTCTTCAGGAATATTTTTGTGCAAATATCAAGCTGTTTTTGCTATGACAGCCCTGTAGTATAGATTATAGTCAAGGATTATGATCCTACCTGTACTAGTTTTGCAGTTTAAGAGTATTTTGGCTATACATGGTCTTTTGTATTTCCATATGAATTTTTGGATCATTTTTTCTATTTCTGTAAAGTCTATTATTAGAATTTTAATGGGGATTGCATTAAATCTATAGATTGCTTTTGGTAGGGTAGCCATTTTTACAATATTGATTCTCCTGATCCATGAGCAGAGGAGGTTCTTCCACTTTTTAGTATCCTCTGCGATTTCTTTCTTTAATGTTTTGAAATTTTCCTTGTAGAGATCTGCAGGATCTTTGGTTAGCTTGAATCCAAGGTATTTAATTTTCTGGTGGGCTATTGTAAAGGGATTGTAGCTGTAATTTCCTTTTCTTCCTGCTTACAGTTGGTGTAAAGGAAGGCTATTGATTTTTGAGTGTTAATTTTGTATCTTGCCACTTTGCTAAAGGAATTAATTAGGTATAAAAGTTTTCTAGAGAGGTTTTAGGGTCCTTTAGGTAAAGTATCATGTCATCCACAAATAAGGATAATTCGACTTCTTCTTTGCCTATCTGTATCCCTTTGGTATCTTTCTCTAGTCTGATTGCCCTGGCGAGGACTTCAATCACAATGTTAAATATGATAGGAGAGAGTGGACATCCTTGTCTTATTCTAGATCTTAGAGAAAATTGTTTCTGCTTTTCTCCATTTAATATAATGTTGACTGTATGTCTGTCATTGTTGTTGTTGTTGTTAGGTGCCGTCAAGTCGGTATCCGACTCATAGCGACCCTCTGTACAACAGGGGAAACACTATTGTCTGTGCTTCTCTGCTGTTCATAGGGTTTTCAATGGCAACTTGATTTTTGGGAGGGGGTTGCCAGGTCCTTCTCCCAAACCTGCAGCTTCTGGTGTTCCCAGGCGGTCTCCCATCCAGGTACTAACCAGGCCCGACCCTGCTTAGCTTCCAAGATCTGATGGGATCGGATTCCACAGGGCTATGGCTGCAGGCGGATGGCCTATATTCTCCAGGGTTTTTATCTTGAAAAGGTGTTGAACTTTATCAAAGGCCTTTTCAGCATCAATTGAAATTATCGTGTGATTTCTGTTTGCAAGCCTCTTGATATGCTGAATTACATTAATCAATTTTCACATGTTAAACCAGCCTTGCATCTGTAAAAGAAATCCCACTTGGTCGTGGTGAACAATCTTTTTAATATGTTGCTGAATTCAGTTTGCCAGGATTTAGTAAAGAATTTTTGCATCTATGTTCATAAGGGAAATGGGTCTGTAATTCTGTATCTTAGATGTATCCCTTCCTGGTTTAGGTGTCAAGGTGATGGTCCCTTAATAGAATGAGTTTGGGAGTGTTCCCTCCTTTTCTATTTTTTGAAATAACTTGAGGAAGACATGTATCAATTCTTCTTTGAAAGCTTAGTAGAATTCTGCTATGAACCCATCAGGTCCTGGGCGACTTTTTGTTACCTTTTCTGCTTCAGCATATGTAATGGGTTTGTTTAGGCCACTTATGTCCTCCAGGGTTAATTTTGGTAAATCATATGTATTAATAAATTTATCCATTTCTTCTGTATTTTTGTATTTTGGGGAATACAATTTCTCATAGTATTCCTAGATAATTTTCTGTATTTCATTGTACTCTGTGGTTGTGGTCCTTTTTTCATCTCTAATTTTCATGATGATGGCTTTCTCTTTTTTCTTTTTGATGAGGCTGGCCGGGGAGTGTCTATTTTATTAATCTTTTCAAAGAACCAGCTCTTAGTCTCATTAATTCTTTGAATTATCTTTTTAGATTCTAATTGATATACCTCTGCCTTGATCTTGATAATTTCTTTCTGAGTGCTTCTTTTAATATTGATTTGTTGGTGGTGTTCTAGTGTCTTGAGATGTGTCATTAGGTTGTTTATTTGGCTCTTCCCTGCCTTATTGATGAAGGCACTCAATGCTATAAACTTCCATCTTAGAATGCCTTTGCTGCATCCCATATGTTTTGGTAGGATGTGTTTTCATCATCATGTGAGTGCAGGAATTTTTAAATTCCCATTTTAATTTCTTCAATAACCCTTTGATCACTTGCAGTGTATTATTTAGTCTCCATGTATTTGTAAAATTTCTGGTATTATTCTTGCTTTTGAGTGCCAATCTTATTCTGTTGTGGTATGATAAGGTAGAGGGGGTAATTTCTACCTTTTTATATTTATTGAGGGAAATTTTGTATACTAGAATATGATCTGCTTTGGTTCTGAGAAGGATGTGTATTCCTCATCATTTGGATGGAACACTCTGTAAATATCTGAGAGTTCCAATTGGTCTAAGGTGCAGATTTAGCTAATCATTTCTCTGTGGTTTTCTGTTTTGATGATCTGTCTCTTGGTGAAATAGGGTATTGAAGTCTCCCATAATTATTGTTTCTAGACTGATGTAGTCATTTATTTCCCATAATGTTTGTTTTATGAAGCTAGGTGCCCTTGTATTTGTAGAGTACATATTCAGTAGCATTGTTGGTTCCTGGTTGATTGTTCCTTTTAGTAATATGTAGTATCCTTCTTTATCTCTTCTAATTAATTTTGGATTGAAGGTTCATCTATCTGATATTAGTATTGTGACTCCTACTTTTTTTCTATTTTCCCCTTGCTTGGTATGTTGTTTCTCAGCCCTTAATTCTCAATCTATTACAGTCTTTGTGGGTTAGGTGAGTCTCTTGAATGGCACATATCGGGGTTTTATGTTTTTTCATCCAAATGGCCAGTCTATGTCTCTTAGTTGGTGAGTTAAACCCATTTACCTTAAGAGTAATTATTGAGAAGTGTCTAGTGTTATGTACCCAGTCATTACTTGTTGTTGGTTTTTCATTCATGCTTTTTTGCTTTCTTGATTTTCTCTCATGGCAACTTACAGATTTAATGCAATACTCTTTAAAATTCGAATGACAGACTTTGCAGAAATAGAAAAAATAATCCTAAAATTCATATGGAAATGCAAAAGACCATGTGTAGCCAAAACAATCTTAAGCTGCAAAAACAGGGCAGACATGATCACTATTCCTGATGTCAGACTATACTGCAGAGCTGTAGTGACAAAACCAGCTTGGTACTGTCACAAGAATAGGCTTGAAGACAAATGGAACAGAATCAAAGTCTCAGAAATACACCCATACAACTGCAGCTATCTGTGTTTTGACAAGGGTACTAAGGACATTCAATGGAGAAAAGATAGTCTCTTCAACCAATAGTGCCGTGAAAATTGGATACCCATTTACAGAAAACTGAAAATGGACCTGTATATCTCAATTTACACAAGAGTCAATTTGAAGTGGATAAGAGTTATCTGGGCTGGGATTTAGCTCAGTTGGTAGAGCGCTGCTCTGCAGTCTCTGAGGTCCCAAGTTCAATTCCCAGCACCACAAAAATGGGAGAAGGACATGGCAACCCACTCCCAAGGCAATCCCGAAACAATCAGCCATTGAAAACCCTATGAGGGCCACTATGAGTCCAGTACCAACTCGACGGCAACTAACAACAACAACAACAAGAGTTATCTACATGAAACCAGAAGCCTTAAAACTACTAGAAGATAGGAAATATGTTCCAACATATAAGCAGAGGAAAATATTTCCTTAACAAAACTCCAGTTGCCCAGGAAATGGCACCAAGAATTAACAAATGGGATTACATGGGGAAAAAATCTTTAAAAGTTTCTGTACAGCAAAGGAAACAATCAACAGAGTTAAGTGGGAGCCTACAGAATGGGAGAGAATCTTTGCATACTACTCATAAGACAGAGGACTAATTTCAAGAATATACAAAGAACTTAAAGCAATACCAAGACAAGAAATAACCCAGTACATAAGTGGGCAAAGGAAATGAACAGACAGTTCTCAAAGGGAGATGTTTGAATAGCCAAGAAATACATGAAAATGTTCTTAGTATTCCTAGTCATTAGGGAAATGCAAATCAAAACAGCACAAAGATTGCATCTCTCTCCAGTAAAATGGCCAAGATAAACAAATAACAACAAATGCTGGTGAGGAAGCAGATAAAAATAAACACTGCTGGTAGGATTTTAAGGTAGCTAACTACTTTGGAAATCAATACGGAGATTCCTTAGAAAACTAGGAATAGAGCTGCTGTACATCCCAGCAATACCATTCCTAGGAATTTACCCAAAGAATGATAAGTCATCATACCACAAGGACACCTGCATTTCCATATATAATCCAGCATTTTTCACAGTCACATGAGTATGGAATCAACCAAGATGTCCATCCATATAGGAATGGGTAAAAAGGTTGTGGTAGATACACAATGGAATATTACTCAGTAGTGACAAAGAATATAATACGTCATTTGCAGAAAAATGGATGGCACTGGAGAATATCATCCCAAGTGAACAAACCCAGGTCTCAAAAGAGAAATACCATATGTTCTCACTCATATCTAGGGGCTAAAGTTAAAGGATAAAAAAAACTATAAATATGTAGATATATATTTAAAAAGAACAATTAGGCTTATCTATGAAGGGTAAATATAAGTACAGTAGAAAGAAGGGGGAGGAGTCTTGGGGGAGCAAAGATTTGGAAGAGGGGAAGTGGAAGGGAAATAACACAGAGGGCTTAAAAGGGGGAGAAGACAATCTCAAGTTACTTGATGCTACTCCATGACTACATGGGAAAAAACAGGAATATTACCCACAGTTGCATATAGTTTTTACCACATATTAATGAAAGGGTTTCATAAATTATGTAAATTGATATAAGTGTAACCAAAACCAATATAATGAGTGCCCAATAGAAATAGTTAAAAGCTTACTACTCTGTGCCCCACTGTTGTTAGGTGCCATCTAGTCATGTCCAACTCATAGCAACTCTCATAGATTTTTCAATGACAACTTATTTTCAGGGTGGCCTTGGGAGTGGATTGCCATGTCCTTGTCTTATTTTTGCAGTGCTGGGAATCAAACCCGGGACCTCAGAGACTGCAGAGTGGTGCTGTACCAACTGAGATAAATCCCAGCCCCTTGTACCCCACTACCATTTATTAATCAAAATAAAAATAAAGTGACTTTGGAGAGTAAAAAAAAGAGAAGAAAAGAAAACCCTGTGAGGGTTGCTATGAGTCAACAGGATCCAACAAAAACAACACAATAATGTTTTTTACTTGGATTCCATTTTTTCTGATATGAGTTATTGCCTTATTACTTTTTATTCAGCCCTACCACCCTGTCATCCAATCCAATCTGATCTCAGAAGCTAAGCAGGGTCAGACCAGTTAGGCCTTGAATGTGAGACCACCTGTGAAAACCAGGTGCTGTAGAGTAGGGAGAATGACCCAGCAGCACACTCGCCAGTCAGCCATTGAAGACCTTATTGATAGCAGAGAAGCACTGACAACAGTGCTGGGCATAGCACTTTCAGGTAGTGTTTTGTTCTGTTGTACATAGGTTTGTGATGAATCAGACTTATTCAATGGCACCTAACAGCAAAAAAAAAAAATATGATTTTAAGTTATTCTCTTTAAGGGACATTATAATTGGATTTTCAAAACTCAATCTGATAATATGTTATTATAATGGCAAATTTGATTTATTTAAACTGATTGAGGTTACAGATATCTTTAGATTTATTTTCTAACATTTTTTCCTTTCTTCCTTTCTTGATTCATCTTCTTTGAAATATTTTTATATTTATTTTTCTCCTCTGATATTTTACAAATTTTCAGTTGTATTTCTAAATTTTAAGTGGTGGCCCTTGACATTTTTCCACATGAAGAACTACTTACCATTTATAACTTTATCTAAAAGTATGCAAAATATTCATTATTTTCCTAAATATAACAAATACTTTAGAACATACGATTTACCATTGAACATCAGTTCCCATCATGATACCTTTTTTCCATTTTTTTTTTGCCCAACTATAATTTTACATTCAAAGTTAATTAAGTTACTGATATTTTATCCATCTTGCACATAGAATTTTTTTCTGTTTTTGACTTGCCCTTGTTTATGGTATCTTCCTTTGATCACATTTCAGTGTTCACATTTCTTATTTTATAAAAGACATTAGTTCTTCTAGCAAGAATCTGGAAGTGTTGAGCTCTGTTAGTCTTTACATAAAAAAATATCCTTCATCTTGCTTTTGAACTTGACTAATAGATCAGCTGGATATAAAGTGCTTTCCCTCAATACTGGGAAGTATTCATCCTTTGGTCTGTGGGCACGATATTTACCAGAAGAAGGAAAACATCTGTCAATCTAAACTCTGTTCCTCTATGGCCATCTGTCTTTTATCTCTGGTAATTTTTAGACTGGTGTTTTTCCCTATTCTACTGTTTCAATACTGACTGTTTCAACTACATCAATAAGTAGTAGTTGAGTTGTTATAATGAACTCTCTGTGAACTTTTTGATCAGTGGAATTGTATTTCCTTAGGTCTGAAATAAGCCAGAAGATACCTCTTTAATATTTATTCTTCCTTTTCCTCCATTAAATCACCTTGGATGCCCTCAGGGCCTAAATTGGAGTTTCTCAGTGTACCCCAGAACTCCCTCTCCTTTTATTCTTCCCTAGTTGCTTCTCTGGAGAATTCTGGCTAAGCTGCTTATTGTTCCATTTCAAACCTGTTTTCTTTTCATTGTTTCTCTACTATTGTTTATCCATTATTTATATTTTTATTTAAATGACTAATTATCCATTATCAAAATTTCTAATTAGTTCTTTTTAACACCTACATTCTCCTTTCACATTTTTTTCTTCTTTTCCAATTTCTGCTGTGTATTGGCTTCTGGGATCAGCCTATACATTCTTATTATAAATCTTTGTCAAACATTTTACAGAAGTAAGTTCACAGTGAATTGTTTTGCTTATTAATTTTTGACTAATTTTCTTAGTATTAAATTTCTTCGTAAAGGAAAGTGTGTGTATATTTGTGTATGTGTGGGTGCATGGTTTATTTTATTTTTATTTTTATCCCTGGTCACATCCTTGGATACTCCACACAGTGATATGAAAGTATGCTTTGAGTGGTTACTAAGTGATAGTCCATATTTAGAGATATCTACTATATCCCCTTTGGGCTGGGATTTAGCTCAGTTGGTAGAGCACTGTGCTGCAGTTTCTGAGGTCCTGAGTTCAATTCCCAGTACCGCAGAAATGGGAGAAGGGCCTGGCAATCCACTTCCAAGGCAATCCCGAAACAAGACAGCCATTGAAAACCCTATGAGGGTCGCTATGAGTCGGATACTGACTCAACGGCACCTAACAACAACAACAACAACTATACCCCTTTAGGGACATCTAGTATAGAAAACACACAAAAATCCTTCCCTACATGGAGCTTATATTCCAGAGGAAGTAAAGATCAAAGAACACAGCCTTCAGTATGGATTGTGACTGAACATCAAGAAAACAAAAATTATTACAGCTGCATCAGTATACAACTTCACAATAAATGGAGAAAAGATTGAGGTTGACCATGATCTTGCTTTGTTTGGCTCTGTAATCAACACCCATGGAAGCAGCAGTCAAGAAATCAAAAGACGCATTGCTTTGGGAAAAGCTGTGGCAAAAGATCTCTTTAGAGAATTGAAAAGTAAAGATGTTACTTTGAAGACAAAAGTGTGCCTGACTCATGTCATGGTGTTTTCAGTTGCATCATATGGTTGTGAAAATGGGACGTTGAATAAGGGAGACAGGAGAAGAATTGATGCTTTTGAATTACGGTGCTGGAGACGACTATTGAATATACCATGGACTACCAAAAGAAACAACAGGTCTGTCCTAGAAGAAGGTGCAACCAGAGTGCTCCTTGGAAGTAAGAATGGCTAGACTACTTCTTACATATTTTGGACATGTAGTCAGGAGAGACCAATCCCTAGAGAAAAACATCATGTTTGGGAGAGTGGCAGGTCAGTGAAAAAAGGAAAACCCTCCACCAGATGGATTAACACATGTCTGCAACAATGGGCTTAAACATAAATAAGATCATGTGCCTGACACAGAATCGAGTGTTTCCATCTGCTGTACATAGGGTTGCTATGAGTCAGACTAGACTCCAGGGACCTAACAACAACAACAAATAAACAATAAACACTACACACAGGTAAATCATGTAGCATGTTAAGTGCCTTGTAATTACCTGTACCTGTTTTTCCAGGGCTCCCAGTCCAAAATGTTTGATAGGGGCTCCTATTCTGAAGCAGTACTCTTTAAGTGTGGACACAGACTGGTGCTGATGCAGACAGTTTATAACATGTCCTTGATAAAACTCACATAGAAATCCAGAGAAAGGCACTAGAAACTTTTATATCAACTTGACAAAGTAATTTTATTTCTGTCAAATCCAACACAATACTTGTATTGTGTATGTCCTTGTATTTTGTATGCCTATTTTTATTTCATTTTCCATTTCACTTTAATTGGATTTTATTTTAAAAAAATGTCTGTGATAAAAAAATATATATGTATTCTGTGTTCAACTCAGAGACTCTGGGAAGCATCAGTTTAGAAGTTCTTCAAATATGGGACCCATGCCAATAGGTACTTTGTAGCTTTTCTTTGTCATTAGAGTATGTATGTGTCCTCCTTCCTCCTTATAGATGCTAGTTAGGTGCCGTTGAGTTGGTATCTGATTCATAGCAACCCTTGTAGGGTTTTCAATGGCTGACTGTTTCAGGATTGCCTTGGGAGTGGATTGCCAGGTCTTTCTCACATTTTTGCAGTGCTGGGAATTGAACTTGGGACCTCAGAGACTGCAACGCAATGTAAAAATGATAACCAGTAAGAATGGTCAGAAGCTTCTTTTTCTACTTGCCTTTGTGTGATGGGCATCTTAGTCCTAACTTTAAGCAGTAAATTTGGCATAGAATCTTTCAGTTCCAATTATCGGGTGGGCATAGAAGGTATTCACCAAAATATATCTCATTCTAGTATTTTGAAAAAAAACAAAACAAAACAAAACAAAACTGCAGGCTCTTCTGCATTCTGAGACTTCTACTTGGTTCACACTTGTCCCTGGAAGAAACTATGAAAATGGAACTAAACTGAGAGCCAAAATTGTTTATTTCCCATGTTGGCCTGGGAACTGACTTACTGGTTGACGTTGTTGTTGTCAGGTGCTGTCAAGTTGGTATCCAACTCGTAGTGACCTTCATAGGGTTTTCAATGGTTGGCTGACTATTTCAGGATTGCCTTGGGAGTGGATTGCCAGGCCCTTCTCCCATTTTGGGGGTGCTGGGAATTGAACTCGGGGCCTCAGAGACTGCAGTGCAGAGCTCTATGCACTTAGCCAAATCCCAGCCCCACTGGTTGACATTAGCAACCCACTAATCTCTTTCAGCAGTTAACCTTTGTAATGTATAACAGCTCTTCTACATGAGTAAAAGTGCATTCTTTTGTAAAGGAAAACACATTCAGACAAGTGCAGTGACTTGCCCAGGACTACTCATTCAGACAAATTTATGTCCATCTCGAAGTTCTTACTGTGTTATTTTATAAAATACAAAGTTGAATGGGGCTCTTTCCTTGGAAATATCAAAGGTAAAAATTTCAATCACTACTGTAAAACATCAGCATAATTTTCACAGTAGGGTTTTAGAATCTCATCACAGTTAGAAAGTGCTCACTGAGCCCTGATTCTGCCTGTGCAGGATGGCTTGAAGATACTTGTGTATAAGAGCTGACACTGCTAAACCCTTCCTCATTGTCAAAGTTCAGAAGCTGTGGCTGGCAGGTACCAGACTAGGTAGGGGGAGCACATGGCCTTGACAATGTGTGTTTACCCAATAATGGTGTAGGAGCTACTGGAGAAGGATTTCATTCACTGGGAAGCTGACCTGTATAACCCTGAATTGTTCACTGTTCTCTTTCTCTCCTTCACATTATTCTCCTTTACTGTCTGTTTTTGGTGTTTTTTTTTTTTTTTTTTTTTGCACATCCAGTATTATCTGGACACATCCAGGCACATTATCTGTTGAATACACATCAAATTCACTTACAATAATAACAACAATGAAGAATTCTGTAGAACAAAGTAGTATCTTCACCTTGGTATTTGAATTCAGGCAATGCTTTCTTCTTTATCTGGTTACACCAAAATTTGAGCTTTTTCACAAATGCTTTCCTTAAATACTAGCCATATAATAATCACTCTTAAAGCAATATTTCCTCGTGTATATATCTCTCATGGAAAATTAATATGCACATTCACATGTTCTGTTTGACTATTTACAACAGCAATTGATTATCAATATGCCCAAAGTATTTCTATTTCACAGGTTAGGAAGTTAAAAGTAGCAAATCTACCAAGATTTTATTTTTAACTTGAATGTAAAGGGGATTTGGGGCTTCTGTGTTATCTTCTGTGTAATATTCTAATTCACATATACCACTGTGAGAACCATTTTCTTCCAGGAAACAGGGATGGACAGATAAAGATTAAAGTAGATAAGGTGTTTATACATTTTATATCCTGCCATCAAGAAGCAAATGCCAAATTCATGAGTCACCAAATACTGACAATGATGATCTCTCCTGTAATACTCTTTATTCCTATTGCATCTCTGATATCCTAACTGCCAAAAAAAATTGAGAATGATACTTTTCAAATTATAAAGATAAGAGATCTTGGAGCTGGTATCTTTTACCCTATTCTGGCTTAAATATTGGAATTCCAGTATAGAAAAGGTATCATCCCTGTTTGAACTTGAGGTACTAGTAATGCAATATTTCTACTAAAACAGTAAACACAGAATAATGGAAATACCCAGCTACAAAGCAGAATAGAAGTAACTGCCACTTATTAGCTTAAGACTAGTTACTTAATCCCTTTGAATTACAGCCTTTTAATCTATGCAGAGATACTGTTGCTGTTAGGTGCTGTAGAGTCAGGTCTAGCTCTTAGCAACCCTACATACAACAGAATGAAGCACTCCCCAACTCTGTGCATGCACACAATCATTTAAAAGTTTAAGAACACTGTTGCAGCTACTATGTCAATCCATCTAGTTGAGGGTCTTCCTTTTTTTGTTGACCAGCCACTCTTCTAAACATGATGTCCTTCTCCAGGGTTTGGTCCCTTCTGACAACATGCCCAAAATATGTAAGACACAACCTAGCCATCTTTACTTCCAAGGAGCACTGTGACTCCACTTCTTCTAGGATGGATCTATTTGTTCTTTTAGCAGTCTATGATATATTCAATATTCCTATCCAGTACTATAATTTAAAAGCATCAATTCTTGTCCTGTCTACCTTATCCAATGTCCACCGTTCACAACCATATGATGCAACTGAAAATATCATGGCTTGACTTAGGCACACCTTCGTCTTCAATGAGACATTTTTACTTTCAGCACTTTAAATAGGTCTTTTGCAACAGCTTTTCCCAATGAAATATGTCTTTTGATTTTTTTGACTGCTGCTTCCGTGGGTGTTGATTGTAGAACCAAGTAAAATAAAATCTCGGACAACCTCAATCTTTTCTCCATTTATAATGACTTTGCTTACTGATCCAGTTGTAAGGATTTTTGCTTTGTTCACATTGAGTTAAGGCTGTGTTCTTTGATGTTCATCAGTAAATGTTTCAAATCCTCTTCAATTTCAGCAAGCAGAGCTGTGTCCTGTGCTGACAGCTAACACAGGTTGTTAATCAGTCTTCCTCCAATCCTGATGCCAGGTTCTTCTTCATAAAGTCCAGCTTCTCAGATTATTTGCTCAGCATAGAGATAGGAGAGGTATGGTGAAAGGATACAACCCTGACTTTAAACCAGGCAGTGTATCCTTGTACTGTTCAAATGACTGCCTCCTAATCTGTGTATAGATTCCTCATAAGTACAATTAAGTGCTCTAGTATTCCCATTCTTTGCAATATTATCTGTAATTTGTTGTGATCCACAGAGTTAAATGCCTTTTCATAGTCAATATCATAGATACACATCTTTCTGGTATTCTCTTCTTTTAGTCAATACCCATCTGATGTCAGCAATGACGTCCCTGACTCCATGCCCTATTCTGCATCTGGATTGACTTTCTGGCCATTCCCTGTCAATATGCTGCTGTCTATCAGTTTGCTGTTCTGTGGGGGCATGCATGTTGCAATGATGCTGAAAGCTATGCCACAGGTATTACAGACACCATCAGGGTCACCCATAGTGGGCAGGTTTCAGCTGAGCTTCCAGACCAAGACAGACTAGGAACAAGTCCTGTCAGCCCACGACTGAAACAATTGTTGCTGTTGTTAGGAGCCATCCAGTTGGTGTCTGACTCATAGTGACCCTACATACAACAGACAAAACATTATTGTCAGTGCTTCCCTACCATTCATATGGTTTTCAATGGCTGACTGTTTTTTTCAGGAGTGGTTGCCAGGCCCTTCTCTCAAGTCTATAGCACCTGGTGTTCTCAGGTGGTTGGTCTCCCATCCAAATACTAACTTACCAGGTCTAGCTCTGCTTAGCTTCCAAGATCTGAAGGGATCAGATGCCACAGTAGTAAGGCTGCAGGCCCTGAAACAATTAGCCCTGAAAGCCCTATGAATAACAGAGAAACACTGTCAGATATAGTGCTTGATAATGAGTCCCCCAGGTTGGAAGACACTCAAAAGACAACTGGGGAAGAGTTGCCTCCTCAATGTAGAGTCCACCTTAATGATTTGAATGGATTAAAGTCCCAGGAATCATCATTTGCTCATGTGGCACTGCTAAAAATGAGAAGGAGCAACTATAAACATCCATTAGTAATTGGAATGTGGAAGTGTGTCCTATTAATTGAGGAAAATTAGAAATCATCAAAAGTGAAATGAAATGTGTAAACATCAACATTCTGGGTACCAGAGAGCTAAAATGGACTGGTATTGGCCATTTTGAGTCAGATGCAGAGATACCAGTCATAACAATATGCATTCAAGGCTGTACATATTGGGGAAAATACGTCCAAGCACAGTTCTCCATAAACTTTAAAGGGTTATACAAATATTTTTTCTCATTTTGTCCATTTTGAATTTTTCAAAACAGTGTAAGTTTTATTGTAAAGCATAGGTTAGCTTATTGAGGCTTCAAACTTCTATGGACACACATGGCAACAGCAAATGCAATTAAATACAGTGTGACCTTGCAGAAGCTTTTTAACTTTTTCTGTTTCTGTGCTCTGTATAGAACAATCAGATAACATTATCCTTAGTCTCACCTTGAGATGAGCAAGGCTGTATATAATTAGGACTATATAATCACACATTTACAATCCTCAGTAGTGTCTTTGTGTATAAGCCATGCACATATATTTTCCTTTTGCAAATGAAGTGTAAATTCCTTGAAATAAGGAACATGCTTCTTCTATGTCTTTCACAACATTGGGAAATGGAAATATATTTACTATCAGTCATTTGGAAGAAATTTTGACCTCAGCCTAAACCCTTTCATCTTATAGCTAATATAATAGGAAGCCAGTGTCTTGATAAAAGGTTATTTGCCTAAAATCATGTAGCAGAGGTTAGATTTAAACTACACTTTTATTTCAGCCCCTTGTACATGCCATTATACCTTAGAATATTTGACAAATACTTCTCAAATCAATAAAGAATAACTAAAAGGAATTGGGACTCTCATTTCACATAGTAGAAAGTTCAGTAGTCAAAGATATTTTAATAAATTCTATGCTTCAAGAGTTTAGCTTTTTTATGAGATTTAAGAATCTCCAAAAGATAATAGTTTGTTTTTTTTCCAGTTTTATGACCACCCAATCCTTTTATAAGATAACAGCTATTAGAACATAGTAAATACCCAATAAACATAGAAAGATAAATGAACAAAAATTAGAATAGGAAAGTGACCTAGGATTTCAATGTAAAACCTGCTTCCCTGTCCTGCTGAGCTGATGATGGCATATGTTACTTTGGACGTGGCTCTTTAACCTCTATCCCATAGTTCTTCTATCCTAAGATGGCAAAAGCATGACCTGCCCAACCTATCTCAACAGGCAGCTTTGCAGGTCAAATTTCCCTGGACTCATGAAACCTGATATAGTGAAAGATTCTCATTTGAAGCATTGGCTGCTGCCTCTTAGTTTTAGGAAACAGTGCTCTCCTTTTTCTCTGGGAACAGCACTTTCCCCTCACTTCATGCATACAATTCCCAATGGAGCTACACATTCTGACAACAACCTTACCCTCTTGGTGGTCTTAAGAGGTATAGATGTGTACCCTACACGTAAGCTGAAGCAAGTGTCCCCTTCACTCAGATTTTCACTGTGGATCTGAGAGAGTCAGGTAATTGCTCTCTGTAGCTAAAACTGTGTGGTTTCTCACCACTCTCTACTGTTCCTACACTACACAGTACCCTCAGCTCTTAAATATTCCAAACTGTGTTCCTGTTTTCTGGCCTTCCTACCTATTCCTCCTGCCAAAGATGTCCTTTTATTGGATGTTTCTTGAACTGTCACCTTCCCAACATTCGTGCCTCAACTCCAATGTTACTTCCTCAAAGTTTTTTTATTATCACTGTATAGAGGGTTTTCCCTTATTGTTCTGTAACCCATGATTATGTTCTATCTTCCTTAAGTAGCTGAAATTATTTATTTACATGTTGATTATCTGACTTCCTCACAAGAACATGGCCTCCTTGAGGACAGTTTTGTCTTATTCATCCCAACTTGCACAACTTTCAGAATGATGCCTAACACATAAGTTGGCCAGAAGTCTCTTTGCTCATAATGCCTTTCAAGGTAGGCAGTATTGCACTTATTTATTTCATGGTGGAAGAACAAGAGACTGCAAGGGCATAGTCATGATTCTAAGACCACATAGTTATGGAAGACAGAGGGGACTGGTCATCTTCCAACTTCTCACAATTGTTTCTCTAGAGCACATCTGCTGGAAGTTTTATATTTTATATTTACAAGCCTGTTTTGCAGTTTTTGTGGGAGGGAGGTATCTGGAAAGTTGGCAGATAGGTAACAGATCTGAGCAGATGTCAAATGGCAATCAATGTGTTTAGAACCATTAGGTAGCTCAGGGCAGCTCTAGCACACAACCACAAAGTCCTTTTCTCCTGTCTGTCTCCAGACTTCTTTCTGGAGCATGTCTTGCTGACAATCATGGGGTAGAATGTTCTGGTAGGCCCTAGAGATCAATGCTTTTCAGCTGCCAACCTTCTATCCTTGATACTGGTTCCCCATTGGCAGACTTAGGTAAGCAATAATAATAAGGAAGAGAAGATTAGAAGCCCTTTACTACCCACTGTCCTTATGTTGGAGGACATGGGCTTTGTTTTGCCTGTGAAATATACTTTCTAAATGTCCAGGAAAGAAAGCCAATAGTTGGCAGAGCAAGAATGGCCCCTCTACACGCTACTTCCTATGGTGATTTGGAATATAATTCTGTTTGTTTGATTTTCCACAAAGTCAGACCTCACTGAAGTTGGCAGAGGGAACTATTTCCACCTTGACTTAGCAGCCAAGTCAGGAAAATAACAGTTCTGGCCCATTTCCCTGTTGAATAAACCTAAACAGAGACAAGTAGAAGAATAAATCCAACATTACACATAGAGCTAGATATTACTAATCATCTGAAATGTCTTAAAATCTGACACTTAAACACATTTAACATTTATAGCAATCCTGCAAAGTTGACACTATTACTTAAAAGGAAGTTGAAAGTAAAAGAAGTTAAATGACTTGATCAAGATCCCATAGCTAGGAAATAACATTGAACTTGGGCTTGGAAGTGTGGGCTGTTTCTTTGCCCCCACCCGGCTCAACTCAACTGACAACTTCTTTTGAAGAAGGCATCTCACTCGTGATCTTCCCACTTTCACACGGAGTCACAGGGGAATGTTCCCCTTTCACACACATGTCTGTGTGTGTCACCACCCAGAGGTGGGCTATACAAAAACTTCTGCATTTCCATGGCAACTGCCATCTCTGTCTCATTCCTTGTTTCATTTTATTCATCTCAAAGTAGTTTTGTAGACAGGTGTGATTCCAGGTTACAGACAAGGAGGCACAGAAGGCAGAGGTAAGTCAGCAGCAGATCTCAGCTCTAGGATGTATAGCTGTCCCCACAAAGCCCAGGAGCTACAGCCCTTACCATTTTTGGCTTGGAGCAAATGGTTAGCAAAGATTTGTTTCCTCAACAGTCCTTGCATCCTGGGTGAACAATTAGCTCAGAAATCTCCCCACCTGTGTACCTTGTAACCCCAGGTATATAGCTTAATCTCCTCAAGTTTCAGTTTCTTCTTTGTAGAATAAACATAATAATGATAGTAGTACCTATTTCATAAGGCAAATGAGCTGATTAAATACAGCAATGAATATATAGTATCTAAGACAATACCTGATGTTTAGTAAATACTCAACAAATACTAGCACTAGTTTGTATCTCTTTATTTAGTTTTTGTTTTCATTAGCCCGGTGTCCTATAAGACTGGTTTTAGCATTCTCTTTCTTTGTTCTGGGCAAACTTTTGGGAATTATTTCCCTGGGAAGTTTATGATGATTTCTTGTTTCCCTGTAGAAATAGCACAGAATTGTGTGGCTCTCCTATTTACCATTACCCATAAGACCAGCCCCGACTCAGGCCCCATTGCTGGGCCTCAGTTAAACCACCTGAAACCCAAGCCAGGAAGTCTCCCTGGACAAATTAATCCTTAGGACACCCCAGCACACAAGGACATGCATCTGGGAAATCTTTGTAGAAAATAATCTATTGTATCCCTTTCTATATTTCAGTGTCTGGCTCAAGGCCTGAGGCAAGGAGCGTGCTCAGTATGTATTTGTTGAGGGAATTTCTATGCAAAGCCCTTCCTTGTAACAAACTCCTTGATGACAACAACAGCACATCAACAGAATGACTAACATGATGAGACTTTTATATATATTACCTTAGGTCACACACAAACCAAACCCATGAAAATACACTATCAGTATCCCCCTTTTGCAGATTAGAGAACTAAAGGTGAGAGAGGGTAACAGTAACAGAGCCAAGGTTGAGCCCAGGCTATCAGTCTCCAGAGAATTACTTCAAGGATTATCTTTTCTCAGCTTCA
>VMDO01000154.1:42564-242564 GCA_007922755.1 Pedetes capensis | reverse complement strand
ACAACAAACAACAACACTGAATAATAGTTTATATTTCCTTTTCATCACATTCTCGTTTTCCTCCAACTCATTCTCCGCTTCAGTAGCGTAATCATTTTGAAAATACAAATCATACCATGTAAATCCTCTATTTAAACTTTCCTGTGGCCTACTTTTATATTTGGAATAAAATTCAAATATCTTAATGAAGCCCGTAAAGTAATGCATGATCTGATCCTGACGACCAATCTCCAATTCACTATAGGCATATATTAACTGCCAGCCAACATCAGAGATTGTGTTATTCTTTCCCTCACATCTGGAACACTCTTTCCCTTGTCCTTTACTTGCTTGTCCTAATTTTTATCTGTAACAAACTAAAAGTCAAATCTTTTGAAATGCCTTCCAGAACTTCTGAAACCAAATCAGGATCTGGTTCATTGCTTGGCCTCATGGCCCTTGGTCTGCTTCATTCATAGAGTTGCTGCAGCTGGTCATGATATTTAGTAACTCTAGAATGTTTGTCCTTCCTACTGTTCTGAAATCTATAAATTTATGAACCACATTGTCATGTTCAGCACTCTATACCTAATTCTTCTCAGTATTTCAGATATAATAGGCCCTTAATAAATATTTGTTCAGAGGAATGGATGAATGAATAATTGATGAAATGAATGAATTATATTTTACTGAACATATTGTTGAACTGAGTTTAATGCACTGGGGTGTAGCTCAATTGGTAGAGTGATACTCTTCACTCTCTAAGGACCTGGGTTTGATTCCCAGAACTGCAAAAATGGGAGAAGGATGTGGCAATACACTCCCTAAGCAGTCCCAGAACAATCAGCCATTGAAAACCCTATAAGAGTCACCAGGAGTTGGACTGGACTCTACTGCACCTACTTACAACAACAATGCCAGCTTATAGAGTGTCCGATATTTTTAAATGTATATACATATTCTTCTTAAATGCAATGGTTCATGGCCAGGTAGCATTGATTATTCAGCACAGGTCTTAGAAGCTGGACCCTCAAGATATAGTTGATGGGAATCAGACATCTTATCTGTTTGACTCTAGTGTAACCTCCTGGAAGACAGAAGTATAATCTATATAGTTTTTAATTTCCTGTGCCTGGTACACATTGCTGTTGTTGTTAGGTGCTGTGGAGTCCATGTCTGACTCATAGTGACCCTATATACAACAAATGAAACACTATTATCAGTGCTTCTCTGCTATTCATGGGGTTTTCAATGGCAGATTGTTTTTTAGGAGTGGGTTGCAATGTCCTTCTCCCAAGCCTACAGCACCTGGTTTTCCCAGGTAGTCTCCCCTCCAAGTATTAACCAGGTCCAACCCTGCTTAGCTCCTGAGATCTGACAGGATCGGACACCCCAGTGGTATGGCTGCAGGGCCTTGGTGATGTTATTTCCATCACAATGTCAACTTTTTTTTTACAGTACTAAGGTTGAACCCAGGGTTCATGCATTCTAGGCATGTGTTCCATCACTGAGGTGCACTCCTAGCCCCTTTTCTATTTTCTGTGTTGAGATGGTCTCACTAAATTGCACCAGCTGCCTCTGGCCTTGAACTTATGATCCTCCTACCTCAGCTTCCTGAGTCTCTGGGACACCAGAGTGTCCTATTAGAATAGACTTTTGACCTTTTTTCCTATTGACATTGTATTTTTCAGCATTGCTGAGTCATTTTATTCCAGGTTATTTCAGGTCATTACATGTGTGTGTGAGTCTGATATGAGGCCCTGTGCTAGGCCTAGATGTCAGAAAGCTGAGTAGGATCTCAACATGCATAATTTGTCCAATTTAGTCCCTCACTTAAGTAATTTACAGCCTAGAGATGTATGGAGGTGCATGAATGTATATGGATGATGTAGAGTGGGAGATGCTGTTTGGTGCCTCACTCAGATGCTGTATACCAGGCACATGCATCCAAACAGTAGCTGTTGTGAGTGTTGACTATTTTTGAATTCCAGATACCTACTTCTACTGCCAGCCTGCAGCCATAGCCCTGTGGCATCCAATCCCGTCAGATCTCAGAAGCTAAGCAGGGTCGGGCCTGGTTAGTACCTGGATGGGAGACTGCCTGGGAACACCAGAAGCTTTAGGCTTGGGAGAAGGACCTGGCAACCCCCTCCCAAAAATCAATCTGCCATTGAAAACCCTATGAACAGCAGAGAAACACTGACAATAGTGTTTCCCCTTTTGTACAGAGGGTCGCTATGAGTTGGATACCGACTCTACGGCACCTAACAACAACAAACAACAACTTCTACTCCCTTCTTGGGACTGCTACACTTGGCTGCCCAGGGTCAATCACCTCCACTAAGAAGGAAGCCTCAGTAAAATGGGCAATGAGGTAACAAAGGCAGCCATCTCACCTCACTCAAAACAGTACCATGAGTGAGTTCATTTCCAAGGTCATGGCCCTTTGGGCCATGCCAAGTCTAAGCTATGCCTCAGACCATGTGGTGAGTGCTTAGGAGAAAGGTATCATATGAGATTTAGAGATCTAGAGCCTGGGAAGTCTCCTGGGGTAAGACACATTCTGAACTGAATCTTCTTTCTAGGTATGGAACAGTTCAAGTTCATAGTAAAATGTTATAAGGATAATGCAATATAATGAAGTATTCATATATTCTCTAACTGGGTTAAGCTACTGTCAATATTTTTCAACAATACTTCCAAATTACACAGACTGAAAGATTATCAATATAATAGAAAACTTCCTTGTAGGCATTTTCAATTCTAAGTTCTTTCCTACATGTTCAGAAGTCAGTCTTGTCCTGGTGATAGTGTTAGCACTTTGCAATCATATTTCTTTGTTTGTAAATGTCCACCAGCAACACCTCCCATGATTTCATGTATTAGAAGAGGTACATATGTTAATATAGACATAAACTTTGTGAACTTTTTCTTTTAATTTGAATATTATCTCATTGTCATCTACCCATGTTAATACAGACAAATCTAGACATTACTTCCTTTGCTCAGTGACATTCCATTATGGTGCCTTATCTTGATTTCATTTTGCCTCCTCTCTTGCCTTCTACTAGATGTGCAATGTTATCTTTATTACTTCTTTTCAAATTGGAAATTATTCATTCTATTTTATTTAGAGACTACTCTGCAATTTTAACTGCATACCATATTTAGTAAGGTAGAAAACACCACTTCTCTTTTCTACTGGGAGGTACTTTGTTGTTGTTTTCATTAGGTGCTGTCAAGTCAGTGTCCAACTCTCAGCAACCCTACATACAGCAGATGAAACAGTACTGTCACTGCTTCTTTGCTATTCAACGTGTTTTCAATGGCAGATTGTTTTTTAGGAGTGGGCTGCTGGGTCCTTCTTCCAACCCTACATCAACTGGTGTTCCCAGGTGGTCTCCCATTCAAGTAGTAACCAGGCCCAACCCTGCTCAGCATCCTAGATCTGACAGGATTAGATGCCACAGTGGTAAGACTACAGGCTGGGAGGTATTTAGAATCCACTAATTCTGAAATTTCTTCTCCTATATTCCATGTAATTGGTAAGTGTTTTATTTCCACATCTTTTATCCCCTCCTTTAATTTATGTGTATAAGTGCATACAGACATGTTGTTGTTGTTGTTGTTAGGTGACCTCGAGTCCAGTCCAACTCATAGTGACCCCATGTAAAATAAAACTAAACATTCCCTCACTCTGTGCCAGGTACACAATAATTTTTATGTTTAAGGCATTGGTGCAGACACTATGTCAGTTCATCTAGTTGAGGGTCTTCCTTTTATTTGCTTACCCACCGCTCTTCCAAACATGATGTCCTTCTCCAGGGATTGATGCTTCCTGACAACATGTCCAAAGTACCTTAGACACAGTCTAGCCATCCTTGCTTCCAAAGAGGACTTGGCTGCACTTCTAGGATGGATCTACTTGTTCTTTTGACAGTCAGTGGTGTATTCAATATTCATCTCCAGCACTCAATTCAAAAGCATCAGTTCTTCTCTTCCATCCCTTATTCAGTGTCCAGCTTTCATAAGCATATGATGTAACTGAAAATACCATGGTACGAGTCAGGTGCACCTTCAATGTGAAATCTTTATTTTACAACACTTTAAAGAATTCTTCTGCAACAGCTTTTCCCAGGGCAATGAGTCTTTGTTTGTTCACTGCTGTTTTCATGGGTGATGATTATAGAACCAAGTAATACAAAATCTTGGCAACCTCAATCTTTTCTCCATTTATTGTGAAGTTGCTTACTGACCCAGTCGTAAGGATCTTTGTTTTCTTGATGTTGAGGAATATTTCAGACTGAGGCCTGTCTGTTTTGACCTTCATCAGTAAATGTTTCAAATCCTCTTCACTTTCACCAAGCAGAGTTGTGTCATGGGCATAATGCAGATTGTTAATGAGTCTTTCTCCAATCTTGATGCCATGTTCTTCATAAAGTCCAGCTTCTCAGATCACTTCCTCAGCATAGAGACTGAAGAGGTACAGTGAAAGGATTCAGCCCTGACACATACCTTTCTTGACTTTAAACCGGGCAGTGTTTCCTTGTTGTGTTCTAGCAACTGCCTCCTGGTCCACAGATTCCTCATGAGTAGAATTAGTGCTCTGGTAATCCCAGTCTTTGCAATGTTATCCAAATTTTTTTTGATCCACACAGTGAAATGCCTTTGCATAGTTAGTAAAACATGGACATCTTCCTGGTATATATTTAAAGTTTACACTTATTTGTGCTAACTCTATTTAGTGTAATACAATTACTCAGTATTGCTTCTTATGTATGACACTTTCCATTTATGTTCAGTTTCCTTTTTTAGTTCATCCATTAATAGTTCTTTTCGTGAGGCCAATAAGTAGACAACTAAGTTTTTTTTTCCTATTGAAAGTGCTTTAATTTTAATTTTACTTCCCAATGATACATTAACTTCAGTATAGGATGCTAGGGTGACAGTTTTCAGGCTAGTAATTATCCCTTTTTTTGGCAATTTCTCTATACTTTCTTGCAACTTTTAAGAATTTTTCTTTGATGTTCTATCATATTGTTATAAGATTTGTTAGGTATGGGTTTGTGTTATGGTTCGAATCTAAATGTCCCCAACAGTCACGACATTTGGTTCCCAGCTGCTGGCACTGTTTGTGAAGGTCACAGAACCTAGGATGCAGATCTTAGTTTTGTGGAAGTGAGGTCACACTTGAGGAAGTGGGTGTGGGCCTTTGAAGGTTTTTACACCAGACCTGAGGAATAGCTCTCTCTCTGCTTTCTGCTCACAAAAATGTAAGGTCATTGGCCACAGGACCCTGCATCTTAACACTGCCACACACCTGACTCACTGATCTGTGAGCTTCCAATAAATCTCTTCCCCTATAAGATAGCTTTGGATGGTTTATTGCCACAGCAATAATAGCTGACTAATGCAGCTTGTTTCTATTTGTCTTCCCCAGGAAGATAGATGTTGTTTTGATATATTTTAAAACTGGAAAAAAAATAGCCTATTTCCATTTGAATATTATTCTCCCTGGATTTACGTTTTCTCTGTTAGATACATGCTGGTTATTCTTAGTCTACCCCCTGGATATAATATTATCTCTCATCTGCTTATATCCTCCGAGCTATATTTTGATTCACTAATTTTATTCTCTTCTGGGCTGGGATTTAGCTCAGTTGGTAGAGTGCTACTATCCAGTATCTGAGGTCCCGGATTTGACTCCTAGCACCACAGAAATGGAGGAAGGTTGTGGCAATCCATTCCCAAAGCAATCCTGGAACAATCAGCCATTGAAACCCTATAAGAGTTGCTAGGAGCTGACAAGACTCGACCCCACCTACCAATAACCAACAATTCTATTCTCCTCTAGTCAACTATATCATTCATTCAAGATTTTTAATATCTATACCTACATTAACTTCTAGAATTTTTATTTTTTGTGTTCTCAATATTGGGGGCTCAACAGAGCCATGTCTGTGGTAGGCAAGTGCTCTACCACTAAGCTGCACCCCTAGCTCCTTTGTTATTTTTCATTTTGAGACAGGGTATGGCTAAGTTGCACAGGCTGCCTTCTGGCTTTGAACTCATAATCCATGTGCCTCCTCAATCACTGCAATTATAGGCTATGATACCTGCTTTAATTTTTTAAATTCTAGTTCCTTATAAGTTCTTTTGTTCTTTCCTCATATATTCTAACTTCATTAATTTCTTCTTTTACCATTTTAAACATAATTACTTTAAAATCTCTTGTAGGTTGTATTGTATAGTTATCCAATTTACACAGCATGAGTTCTTCCATTTGCTTTATATGCTGATTCATTTATTGTAGTCTGTTTCCCTGTGTGATGGATAATCTTTTCTTAGCAAGTATATATTGGCTTATTCTGTATTCTGTATTATAGAAACATCTCTGTAGATTTTACAAATGTGAGGCCTATTCTTAATATCTTTGTTTCATATTGAGTCTTTATACCCCAAAGATTTTATAAATTCCTTAGGTATACTTGACTTAAGCCAAGGATTCTAATTTCTCATTGAGTTCCACTTATAGCCCTGGATATAGAGGCTGGTATACAGTCCCCCTTTCAAAGGTGGGATTATTTGAGGCTATTCTCTTTACCCACACTTCCAGTTCACCCAGGTGAGCATGAATTATCCCTATATAATCATTTTCTGGATCAATCTCTATTTGTAAGTCCAACTCAAGGTCCCCCTTCCATTGTGACTTTGTAGATTTCCCCTCCTATGTGTCAAGCCTGGCTGTGTGCTATTGACTTTTATTATAGTTTTCTAGCATTATTGTATGTGTAGAGTAGGAAGTGAGGTGAATTCTTTCCCATATGCTCAGTCTTCCATTTTTTGGATATGAGCTCGACCTGAAGATACAAGTGAGTTAATCAGAAAGAAAAGGGAGGGAAGGGTACATACAATATAGAAAATAGCATAAAGAGAGATGTAGGAAACAGCATCGTGGGCTCCTTGTTGTTGATTTAGTATGGGGGGAGCCTGGTGCTCCTGGATGCTTCTATATAGACTATTCCTCAGAGCTATTGGTGAGGGTGTCCAGAAGGAGAAGCTGGCTGCTAATGGTAGATGTGACAAACAGACCAGCCTGGGTCAGAGGCAGAGGCACTGTATCAGCCAGGAACCCCAGAATATGGAGGTATTTGACAAGTAAAATTAGTGTGGAAGAAAGAATGAGTGAGTCTCTCTTTTTATTGTTAGTGGTTTTGAAACAGGGATTCTCTATGCAGCCCAGGCTGGCCTGGAACTCGCTATATAACCCAGAGTGTCCTCAAGCTCTCAATTCTCTTGCCTCAGCTTCGCGAGTATTGGACTTACAGACATGTGCCACTGCAATCACCTATAAGTGAGAGTCTTATAATCAATTCTCAAAAGGTGTTGGACTTGAGGAAATCTGGATTGGGCATCTCTGACTGGAGCCAGCACCTGCAGCTGAGCAAACCACATGCTCCACACATGCATTTGAAATGTGTGTTTGTGTACCATGTTTCTGATGCAATTCAAGTTTGGGAACAATCTCTCCAGAAGAACATGCTGCTTCTCTGTATCCTCATGGTTGGTCTTCCATGGAGAGTGTGGGTGGCAGAAAACCTGGCTCCAGAACATGAGAGGATCTGGTGCCAATGCAGGGACAGCTTGAATCTGGAGTGCCTGGAGGATCTGGAAAAGGAAAGACGGGACATGTGGTGGAGTGGCACCACCATCCTATGTAGGGAACTCGTTCTTGAAGGAAAGTGACTCAGAGCCTTGCAATTCACCAGGGAAGAATGGTGAGGCAGAGACCACTTGGGGGAGACAGGTTGAGGTCTTTGTTTCATACTGGTTCTCCAGAGCCCCAGGGTTCCACAGCAGGCCCTCAGGGGTCATTGTTTAGAATGAGTAAGAGAAACACAAGTATGCTGAGCTAAACATCTTCCTAAGCTGTGTACAACAGAGTTGCTTCTGCTTTTAACTGGATAAATATAGAAACAAATAAGCAAACAAAAAGCACACTAAACATTTTTGTAGTTTTTTTTACTCATTTTTAAAATTGTAGAAAAAATGGCATAACATAAAATTTACCTCTATAACCATTTTAAAAATATAAAATTCAGTGACTTTTAACATACTCACTATTTTGTACAATTGTCACTACTATCTAATTCCAGATCATGTTGATTACTCCAAAGAAAACCCCTATATCTATTAAATAGTTCCTTTCTATCTCTTCCTTCCTTTAGCCCTTGGCAACCATTAATCTCTTTATCTCTATGGATTTACCTTTCGTGGATATTTCATATAGGTAGAATCATAGAATATATGCTCTTTGTGACTGGCTCCTTCCAGTTGGCATAATGTTTTTAAGATTGATCCATGTAGCTAGGTGCGGTGCCCCAAATGTGTAATCCCTGTGACTCAAGAGGTAAAGGCAGGAAGGTCTCAAGTTTGAGGCCAAAGGCAGTCTGTATAACTTAACAAGATTCTGTCTCAAGCTAAAAAATAGAATAAAAAGTGGGTAGGGGTACATCTCAGTGGTAGAGCACCTGCAGAGTACACACAAAGCCCTGGGTTCAAAACCTCACTGCTGCAAAAAGGTTTGAATCCCATTACTGAAAACAACAAAAAAAAGGATTCACATATGTCATAGTATGGGTCAGTACTTCATTACTTTTTATGGCTTAATATTATTTCTTTGTGTAGATACACCACAATTTGCTTATCCATTCATCAGTTGATGGATATTAGGGTTTGTGTCCACTTTTTTAGCTGCTACATAAATAATGCTGCGATGTAAATATGTGTATAAGATTTTGTTTGAACATATGATTCAATAGTCTTAGGTCTAAAGAGGTTTAACTGAAAAAGATCCCAAGAACCCACAATTCTTTCCTTCAACAACCTATTTCCCAAATTATGCTTTATTCCACTGACTCCAGGAAATAGCATAATTAATGTTTCTTCTTATTTAATTTTTTAAATTTTATTTTAAATAGTGTTTCTTAAATGGAAGTATGAATAGTTCTGGTGATTTGTGATGATGTTCCAGTGGCTCATAAAACCAAAGGAGAAGCAAGGCACAACTCTTTGAAGCAAATTTATTTAAAGATTGGAAAGAGAAGATGAAAAATGTTTTCTGCATTAAATACAGACAATAGCCAATATTTCATTAATTCTCAGACATTCATGTTTTAACACCTTTGAAATTAGAATGTGTTTTACAGTCAATGCTGGGTGGCAGTGTAATTTGCAGTGTTTTTTTCTTTCTTAGTGACAGATAAAGTAATGATGTATTATAATAAATACAGTTTAGAGTTTATGAATTGTAGTATCATGTACTACAATGTACAATTCACATAACACCTTGAGATAAAAATGGGAGACTTTGGAGCCATCATTGCCTGACTATAGCCTTTGCAGATTTCCTGATCTTCCTGACCCCTGGGGCTGTGGAATATAGAAGTATGTTGTTGTTAGGTGCCATCCAGTCGTGTCCAACTTATAGCAACCCTCATAGGGTTTTCAATGGCTGATTGATTCGGGATTGCATCGGGAGTGGATTGCCACATCCTTCTCCCATTTTTGTGGTGCTGGGAATCGAACTTGGGACCTTACATACTGCAGAATGTTGCTCTACCAACTGAGCTAAATCAAATCCTTAGGTTCTCAGAAGTATAGCTCAGTATAAATGGCTTTGCCATTGTCCCCTCCTCTTGATTTTGTGCTGCCAACATCACTAAAGAACCTCATGACAAATAGCTCCCTCTCTAGTACATTTTTCTTTCAGTACTAGAGGGTTGAACGCAGGGCCTCATGCATTCTTTACAAGCACTGTACCCCTGAGCTGCACCCGCAGCCCACTTTTTTAACATTTTATTTTGAGATGAGGTCTCCATAAATTACCCAGGTTATCTTGGTTTTGAACTTACAATCCTCCTTCCTCTGCCTCTCAAGTCCTTGGGAAGACAGGCATGAGCCAGCATACCCAGCCCTCTCTTATTCTTAAATCCAGCATTGGATAATCCCACTTTCTTATCTGCCCTCAGGCTGGGATTTAGCTCAGTTGGTAGAGTGCTGCTCTGCAGTCTCTGAGGTCCTGAGTTCAATTCCCTGCACCGCAAAATGGGAGGACATGGCAACCCACTCCCAAGGCAATCCCAAAACAGTCAGCCATTGAAAACCCTATGAGGGTTGCTATGAGTTGTACTCAACTCGAGGGCACCTAATAACAACAACATCTACCCTCAGTGTATCTTAGATATTTTCAAGTAGAATGTTATTTTCAAAAGCCACAGGAAAAACAACTGCAACAAAGAAGGAAATATCAATAACATACTATGTTTCTGATTCTACCTTCCTGTAAACATTAAAAAAAGAATTTTGAGGAGAATTCAATCTCAGAAGAAGTTAGGAAAGTTTGACACATGTTCTGACCCAGTTCCTGATTAGCTGTGTCTGCCATTTGCCTTCTCCTCACCCATGAAGTGAATCCTTGCCTTTGTGCTTTCTTGGGTTCCTCCATTGTTGATTTCCTACAGTTTGGATCTTTCAAAAAATGTCATATCTTTTGTCCCTAAAATGGCTTGGGAATTATTTGAAAGTATAGTTGCTTTCCAGAACCATAGAAAAACAAATAAATTAAGAACACAAACTCCATGTTTTAGCCCAAGAAAATGATCTCCGCATTTTCAAAGTGCTGTAGTCACTGAGAAAGGATTGATTCAAAGGTGAGAAGTGTTAAGTTGGCAGAGCATAGCTGAAGGATCATCATCTTCACTATAAGCATTCAGATGACTCTTTTTGGGTTTTGTTTTCCAGAGCAATCTCTTAGAAGAAGTAATTTCAAAAACTAATGAACAAGCCAGTCACTGTGGCTGAAACAGGAGGATTGCAAGTTTGAGTCCAGAGGCAGGAAGCCTGCCCAACTAGACCCTGTCTCAAAACAAAAAATAAAAAAGAAAGAGTTGATGATGCAGCTCAGTAGTAGAGTGCTGTCTAGCATGTGCGAGCTTCTGGGTTCTACTCCTCAGAACTGGTGGGGGAAAAAGACTAATGAACAAATTTTCACAAATCTAAGAAAACCAACAACAAAAACTTAATGCTAAGTTTAAACCAGAACACTCAATGTTCTTATGGCAGAAGGAACTCTTCTGAAATCAGTTGATAAAGTCTATAGTGGCTAAAACCCCCAATAAATACCTCTTCATCTTTGGACTTAAACTGCCAAGAAGGAGTAAGGGCTTCTATTTGAGAACTGATAATTTTTGACACCTGAGAGTCATTGGTTTTCAATGTATTTTGCCTTATGAGAGAAGCACAGTTAGCAAGAGGACAGGAACAATGCATCACTCATTCATTCTGGATGGCAACTAAAAGAAGACTAAACACAGATTGAGTCTTCCAAAAATTCTGTTAAAATTGTGAGTGGAATTAAAACCATGTCTATGGAAAAGGTTGAAGGAAATTGGAATATATAAGTAGAAAAAAGAATATGCCTGATGTGGGTGGTAGGGGTAGAGAAGAGACCATCTGCAAATACATAAGATATAGTATGTGCAAGCAAGATTGCGCTCATTGTGTGACACGAAGGAGACAGCTATTGGTTCAATGTAAAGTAGACCATCTGCAACTTTCTAATAGTTAATTTGGCCCAGGATATTATGATGTACTCTGGGAAGAGCTCAGTTTTTTAAGAAAGGAAGTGTTCATGCTAGGGCTGCTATCAGTCATCAGAGTTCCTAAGCTGAATTTTCACAGTGGAGGGAGAAAACTTTATGGTCTTTAACACCCCTTTAAACTTGAGGTTCTAATTAGCCCCAGTCTATGACAAGAAAGCAGATTCAGTGGTCCTTGACCTAAAGAAGAACTCAGGTTCCAAGGGCATTTAGAGTCCTCTGATTGACTTGCAAAGCCACCCAACACAGCAAGACTGAGAAAAACAAAAATAAGACAAAGAACAGTCCGCCCCTCTATAGCAGTCTCTTGGTCATACAAACTAAGGATCAGAGGTCACTCCTTTTGGGCAGATTTACTTCTTCCTCCTGCTTCCTAGGCCTCTCAGAAGGTTGTAGCTAAGTCTATGGAAAACTCTGCACTGTGAGCCACACAGGGGAAAACTACTAGCCATGGCACCTGCAGCCTTTAGACCGAGTTCTTTCCTTGTGCTGGAACTCAAGGAAAAGTCCCCTTTCAAGATGAATTACCCTCTTGCCAGCAATTGCTTGGGTGGAGTGTTCATTCAAACACCCTGGGCTACTAACCAGCTCCAAACCCGGAAATTGTGCAGGTATTTTCTACCCACCAGACAATCTGTTGCTTGCCCACCTTCGTACCAGCTCCCATTCTGTCCTTCCCAAGATAGATGTGACATTATAAACACCGCTTTATGATCTCTAACACAGCAGGTGCAGTTAGAGACCTCCAACACCATATTAATAAGAATCCTAATGAAGAAAGAAAATAACCTACCTGTCATAGAAGTTATGTCACCCTTAGGAAAATTAAAGTGGCAAACCATCCTACATGTGGTATATTTTTCTTTTGTCATTGCTGCATTCCTTCAGCCTGCCCCTAATCCTCTCTTCCATATGTTTGTTAGGTCTTGCAGAGTGGTTTCAGCAGACCAGAGTCTGGTTGCAAATTGCTGATCCATTCACTGTGTCATTGGTGGGATGCGCACTGAGCTGGTAAACAGAAGTGTGTAGGAGTTCCACCATCACCTCCACTTTTTTGCCCAGCAGAAACTTATCATTTTAGAAGACTCTACCCTAGGCCAAGAGTAAATGATGCTGTAATAAGGATAACAAATGTAAGCTTTAGTCAGAATGACCTACATCCTCTCCTCCTGGCTATTGCAGATACAGAAATGAAGAGCAAGCCTCCTGCCCTAAAACAGTTCATAATCTAGTGCAGGAGTCAGCAAACATTTTCTATAAAGGGACAAATTGTAAATAGTTTGGGTTTTATAGGCCAGAGAGTCTCTGATATGATTTTTCAATTCTGTTGATGTAGCTGAAGAACAATCATAAACAATATTCAAATAAATGTCTGTGGCTATGTTCCAATAAAACTTTATTTATTGAAACAAGTGGTGGGCCAGAATTAAGCTTCAGGATGTCACTTGCCAGCCCCTGATATAGTCTCCCCTGATGGGGGAGATAAAGAAGTGACCCAACTCTTGCAATTTCAGTAGGATAATTGAATTGGATAATAACTGAATAATTATCAATAGGATAATAGGATAAGGGGGAAGCAATGGAAGGTTGTCAGGGAAGGCTTCCTGGAAGAGGTGAGGTTATGAGCCACAATTTGTAGAGAGATGCTTAATCACATGCCTGTCTCTTTCTCCCCTTCTACCATCATTTTCCTCAGTAGATGGATTATCTGTGATTAGACTCACACTTTGAGGCTCTTGTAAGTTTTAACTGCATCTTAGCCACATCTTTATTTCCAAGGTCAAGTTGACATGATTAGGGCCTGATGTATGATTATAGAATTCAAAAGTATGTAAATTGCACATTTGACTACTGCTGACTTGTCCTCTGTTTTCTTTGTTGTTGTTGTTATTGTTGTTGTTAGGTGCCCTGAAGTTGGATCGACTCAGCTCCCCTCATAGGATTTTCAAGGGCTGATTAATCTGTTTTCCTAGAAGATAGAATTCCTGCTCCACTCTGAGCTACAGCCTGATAGAAATCTTGTATCAGTGCCAGAGAGTCCGTAGGGCTTGCTGGCTGTTTGTTCATTCCCTCAGCCAGACAGACATTGGTGTCATGCTCTGCTATTTACTAGCTGGGTAACCTTGGATAAGTCACATAAACTTTCTGTTTCTCAGTTTCTTCTTCTATTAAAAGAGAATAATGATAGTATTTACCCCACAGGATATTATGAGAATTAGGTGAGTACAGTATTTAGAATGGTTGCGGCCACAGAGCAAATATTCATTAAATACTGGCTACAGTTAATATGACAAAACCAAACCTAGTTTCTTCATAGTAATCTTGCACCTCCATGGTGGGAGGGGCAAAGAGGAGCTGCTGGTAGCTGCTGACATGCATTTGAAAATTCTAACCAACTTCCTTGCTCCAGCCTTATTTGTTTGTTGCTTTAATCTCTCTGCCCTCATCTGTTGCACAAGGAGAGGAGTTGACTGGCAGCTTAACTGTTTAAAATCAATATAAGAAGCACTTGGAGATTAAAACAATGTAAGCAAGGTACTGGCTGGGGTTTGGAGCTAAAACTGCTCTTGAAGAAAACAAGGGAAGAAGATGAGGAAAGTGGGTCAGAAATGAAATGCATGAAACTGTGTGAGTGGAGTGAGATTACAACAATAGAGCAGCACGACTTTTTCTTCAAAGATCATTTCTTTTTATAAAAAATAAAATAGAACCCAAAGCTCTAATCTTAAAATTGCTGCAGCCTGGGACTGATTGTTCTGCCAATTTAAATACCCTTGTCTCTACCCTCTCCCTGCTGCCATGCCCCCCGCCCACACATGCTCCCACCTTTCCCTTCTTTAATCTCTGCGGGAAATTCTTTGCCAGAAATAGATTATTACATCACAGTTTTGTGGCTGATACTGCACAAGATTAAATCCCACTGAAGCTGAGCCACAGAGAGTTGGAGGTGGGGCAATAGTGTCATGATGAGTGGCCACTCCTACACTCAAGGCTGTCCCAAACAGAGGCTTGATTCAGTTAACCCAATCTAATCTCCCACAGCAGGGGACTCTGTCCCTGGGGAATAAATCTATGTTTAAACCACAGTAAGTCCCAAGAATTGTGAAGGAGACAAGGGAGCCCCTGCATCTCCCTTTCCTACTTTTCTCTGACATCTACTGGAACTTCATTTAATGTACGTTCTCCTTTATTCCTATTGTCTTGTTCAGTCTGTGCTCAAGGAGCTAAACTTTATCAACTCAACAGTGCTTAATGTACCCCTGTAGGGCAAAAGTTTCAGTCTGGCCCCTAGGATTTCCTACCCTTCTTGCACCCCAAACTGGTACCTTACTGAGTTAAACTCTTTGCCTAACAATGAATCATGTGTACAGTTTACAAGAGTGTTTTCCTACTTTAACATCTATGTAGACTACCTGAATTCATCCTACAATGTTGATTATCTCATGCTCAGAGAGCTAGGAAGAAGCAGGCATCTATGACGTTGGTCCATTCAAAGATCTTGGAGGTTTCGGAGCCACATCAAAGATGAGTCATAAAAGAAAACATCTAACATGTAGAGCATCTTAAGCAGGATGTGGCCTTTACTACGGTCTTTATTCTTATGCACTCTTGGGTCTTGTCTTCAAGGCACAATACACACAATGTACATACCTGGAAAAGAAAAGAAAATAGTCCTTCACAGAAGAATACCAATTAATATATGACATATGGTTAAAGAAGGAATGTTTGAAATTTATTTGTTTATTTATTCATTTTATTTATTTTTGCAGTATTGAGGATCAAACCAAGGACCTTGTCCATGCTAGGTAAATGCTCTACCACTGAGCTACATCTCCTACTTGAAAATAACATTTTATAACCATCAAAGAAACAATTTATTCATCAAAAAGTCAACAAGAGAAGTTTTAACCATTGTATGAAAAGGTTTATCTTAAAAGGCAAGGTGTTCATGGGATTCCAGACCATCATCCTACCAATTATCATCTTAAAATTGTTGTTGTTAGGTGCCATTGAGTTGGTGTCTGACTCATAGTGTCCCTACGTACAACAGGCAAAATAGTATTGTTAGTGCTTCTCCACAATTCATAGGGTTTTCAATGGCTGATTGATCTTTAGGAGTGGCTTGCCAGGTCCTTCTCCCAAGCCTATAGCAGGTGGTGTTCCCAGGTGGCCCCCCATCCAAGTACTAACCAGGCCCAACCCTGCTTAGCTTCCAAGAATCTTAAAATTAAGATCACTTAATTACAGGAGAAAAGAGATCCCTTATAGTGGAGGCAACCAATGATCGCCACTTTAACCCAATAATCAAATACAGCAACACCAATATGTTGTGTACCTACTGATAGGATTCAATGTCAGCAACACATTATTTTCCCTGATGTGTCCAGCATGATTCTTGTCATGAAGAAACACAAAAATCTGAAGTTTGGGTTCGTTATTAAAGACACATAGCTTAGAGTCTCAAAAATTGTCACTGCCAAAAGACAATTGGTAGGGTAGAGACAGATAGCTACAAACATACATACATAGTACATACATATCTATACGAATAAAGTAAATGCCTGCTGTGTATCGAAGGAGAATAAAGAAATACATAAGCCAAATGAAGTGATAACTCTCTAATTGTATCCTGGGATTTAAAAATACTACAAAGGGCATTTGGAGAACACATGGAGAATGTGAATGTGAGTTACATGTTAGGCACTTACCACATCTAGGTGTGATAATGGTAGTGTAGATACACAGGACAAGGTTATTATGCTCTATGAATGTATTTGAAGGTATTTAAGGTTGAAGTGTCATGGAACTAATTCAAATCATTCAGAAAAAGCCTCTGTGCCTGTGTGTGCATGCACAGATGTGCAGGAAGAGTAACCTGGCAAAATGCTAGCTCCTATGAATCTAAGGGCTGGGATTTAGCTCAGTGGGTAGAGCACTGTGCTGCAGTCTCTGAGGTCCCGAGTTCAATTCCCAGCACCGCAAAAATGGGAGAAGGGCCTGGCAATCCACTCCCAAGGCAATCCCGAAACAGTCAGCCATTGAAAACCCTATGAGGGTCGCTATGAGTTGGATACCGACTCGACGGCCCCTAACAACAACAACAACTTGAATCTAAATGAAGGCTATAAATGATTTCACTGTAGTTTATTTTCAGATTGTCTGAGAGCTGGACATTTTTCAGATAAAAATTTAGGAAGCTAGGAGAAACACCCATCTCTTTTCAACCTATTTCTTAGAGTAGGTCCTTAACTATGGGACAAACTTGCTAAGCTTCCCTATGCTTTTCTCTTCCCTTACCACATAGAATGTACATAATATGAATCTAAGAAAATTAGAAATCATCCAAAGGGAAATATAATGCATAAATATTGACATTCTAGGGTCAGTGAGCTAAAATGAACTGTCATGGGCCATTTCGAATCAGATAATCATATGGTTTACTCTACCAATAATGGCAAATTAAAGAGAAATGGGGTTTCATTTATCATCAAAAAAGACATCTCAAGATCCATCCTGAAGTACAATGCTTTCAGTGATAGAATAATATTCATATGTTTATAAGGAAGCCCAGCATATGACTATTATTCAAATTTACGCACCTAACACTAAGGCTACAAATGAAAATGGGGAAGATTTTTACCAACTTCTGCAATCTGGAATAGATTGAACATATAATCAGGATATAGTGATAATTATTATTGTCTAGAATGCGAAAGTTGGAAACAAAGAAAAAGGTTTGGTACTTGGAAAATATGGCCTTGGTGACACAAATGATGCTGGAGATAACATGATAGAATTTTGTCAGACCAACAACATTTTCATTGAAAATACATTTGTTCACCAACATAGATGGCAACTTTACACATGGAATTCACCAGATGAAATGTATAGGAACCAAATTGACTATGTTTGTGGAAAGAGATGATGGAAAAGCTCAATATCAAATGTCAGAACAAGACCAGGTACTGATTGTGGATCAGACCATAAAGTACTCATATGGAGGTTCAGACTGAAACTGAAGAAAATTAGAGCCAAGGTGTGACCTTGAGTATATCTCACCTGAATTCAGAGATTACCCCAAAAACAGATGTGTTGTGTTAGACATTAATGATAGAAGACCAAAGGAATTGTGGCATGACATCAAAGACATCTTTCACAAGAAAAGCAAAATGTTATTTAAAAGACATGAAAAAAAGAAAATTACATGTCAAAAGAGACTCTGAAACTTGCCCTTGAATGACAAGCAGTGAAAGTAAAAGGAAGACACAATGAAATTAAGGAACTAAGCAGATTTCAAAGGGCAGTTTGAAAGACAAAATCAAATATTGTAATAACATGCAAAGAGCTGGAGACAGAAACCAAAAGGGAAGAAAATGCTCTATTTTTCTCAAACTTATGGAATTGAAGGAAAAAAATCAAGCTTTGAGTAACAATAGTGAATGATTCAAAAGTAAAAATATTAAATGATGCAGGAATACACAGAATCATTATACCAAAAAGAATTAGTGGATTACCAACCATTTCAAGAGGTTGCATAAGATCAGGAACCAATGGTACTGAAGGATGAAGTGGAAATTGCCTTGAAGGAATAGTGAAATACAAGGCTCTAGGAGTTGATGAAATACCAATAGCGAAGTTTCAACAAACAGATGAAATACTGAAGATGCTAGCTTATTTGTGCCAAGATATTTGGAAAATGCCCACCTGGCCAACTGACTGGAAGAGATCCATATTTGTGCCTATTCCCAAGAAAGGAGATCCAACCAAATGTGGAAATTATTGAACGATATCATTAATATCACACACAAACAAAATTTTGCTAAAGATTATTCAAAAATAACTGCAACAGTATATAGAAGCAGAACTGACTAAAAGTCAAGGAAGATATAGAACAGGGCATGGAATCAGAGACATCACGGCTGACAGCAGATGGATATGAGCTGAAAGCAGAAAATACCAGGAATGTTTTATTTACTATGAAAAGCTATTTAACTCTGTGGATCTTAAATTGTGGATAACATTGCAAAAATTGGAATACCAGAGCACTTAATAGTACTTATGAGGAAACTGTACATGTACAAGGAGGCAGTTGTTCAAGCAGAATAAGGAAACATTGTCTGGTTTAAAGTCAGTAAAAGGTGTGCGTCAGGTCAGTATACTTTCACTGTACTTCATCAATCTCTATGCTGTGCAAATAATAAGAGAAGTTGAATTTTTTGAAGACGAACACAGCATCATGATTGGAAGAAGACTCTTTAACAACCTGCATTATGCAGATGACACAACTTTGCTTGCTGAAAGTGAAGAGGATTTGAAACGTTTACTGATGGAGATCAAAGAACACAGGCTTCAGCTGCACCTTAACATCAACAAAAAAAAACCCTTTACAAGTGGATCAGTATATAACTTCATGATAAATGAAGAAAAGATTGAGGTTGTCCGTGATCTTGCTTTACTTGGTTCTACAACCAACACTTACAGAAGCGGCAGGCAAGAAGTTCAAGGAAGCATTGTATTGGGAAAAGATGTTGCAAAATACCTCCTTAAAGTACTGAAAAGTAAAGATGTCACATTGAAGACAAACATGCGCCTGACTTGTACCATGGTATTTTCAGTCTCATCCTATGGTTGTGAAAGCTGAACACTGAGTAAGGGAGACAGGAGAATTATTGATGCTTTTTAATTATGATGCTGGAGAGACAAATGTTGAATATACCATGGGAAGCCAAAAGAACCAATAGATCTGTGCTAGAAGAAGTGCACCCAGAGTGCTCCTTGGAAGCAAGGATGGCTAAACTGCATCTGATTTTCTACCTGTTGTCAGGAGGGACCAATCCATGGAGAAGAACATCATGTTTGGGAGAGTGGCAGGTCAACGAAAAAGAGGAGGAACTTCAACAAGATGGATAGACACAGTGCCTGTAACAATAGACTTAACATTTAAAAGATTGTGTGCCCGGCATGGAATCAAGGAGTACTTTGTTCTGTTGTACATAGGATCAGTATGAGTCTGACTCAACCTGAAACCACCAAACAGCAACACACCATTTCCAAAGGTTTTGACTTTGTCTCTCAGTTTTTCTTTCTTCTCTACACGTATATTTTATTATAAAGAATATTTGTGGCAGGTATTGCAATGTTAACACAAAATAAGAGAGAAGAGGATGTAATATGTGGTGTTAGAGTGGAGAAGAAGGTGTGTAGGGACTAGGGGAATGAAAGCATCATTTGTGGTGGTAAGGGGGCTGATAGAAATCATGATGGTGGGTGGTGAGACATCTGCCTCAAGATAGCCTTCCCTTCTTCCCAGTAAAGGAACCTTACTCTCCACTGCTGTACCCTCTCCTGTTCTCATACCCTACCCTCAGCTGCTTTTGCAGCCAGATGCTGCTCAGTCCTGCCCACGACCTGAGTCAGGGACTATAAAAGTCATCTCCTGACTGAACATCTCCAGGTCTCATCATAGCTGAAATCTGAGTGTTCAGAACCCACTTTCTGATTCTGTCATCCAGAAACTCTGGCTTTTGCCCTCTTAATCCTCATCTTCCCACACTGTGTATCTCCCAGGCTTGTTGTTGTTGTTGTTGGGTGCTGTCGAGTCGGTATCCGACTCATAGCAACCCTCATAGGGTTTTCAATGGCTGTTTCGGGATTGCCTTGGGAGTGGATTGCCAGGTCCTTCTCCCATTTTTGCGGTGCTGGGAATTGAACTCGGGACCTCAGAGACTGCAGCACAGCACTCTACCAACTGAGCCAAATCCCAGCCCATCTCCCAGGCAGGGGACCCAAAACCTTGTGAAGCTGCCTCCTCTACCACGCCCTAAATGCTGAGTGCTCCAGGCATCTTTGCCCTGCTCATTTGCCTTTTGAAAATCCCTTTTATTGTTCTGTTTTACAGAACAAGCAAGGTCTGTAAACTATCCTGCTTCTGTTGTTGTTCCTATTGTCTTGCCCTTTAATTAAATCTGACAACTAGGCAGGCATGTTTGAGCTGGAGGCAAACCAAGGCCAAGTGGAGTGAGGGCAGAGTGTTCTGCCTCTTGAGAGCCAGAGTCTCAGCACAGAGCCCAGGGCAGAGCAAAGAAAAATCAATAGTCCTCAGCCAAATGTATTTCTAAATGTGAATGGTGCTTGTAATTAGCAAGGGAGGCACCTACTGAAAAGTTTTCTCTAGTTGTTTTTCTTGTACTTATGGCTATTGTTTTATGGGCTTTGCTACCAGTCCAATTTACCATTTTCATGTTAGCTTTAGAGCTAGATGATGATTCACTCAAAAAAAATAGTTATTCCATTTAGGGTGTGTCTGATTGGCTCTTTCAGTGGGTAATATTGATGCCCTGTGAAGTGCGTAGCAGCAAGGTAGGCTCCTATCCATGGCAGGGAAGGAACATTTATCAAATCACATTACAAATGTATAGTTACCTACACCAATGAATGTAGACAGTTAAGGAGGAGCTCCTAGGAGGAATGGCCTAATCAAGAAAGGAACAGAGAAGGTATTTGTGAGGCAATTACACTGAGCTGAGATGTTCAAAATGATAAGAGTTAGCTAGGCAAAGTGTGCGGGTAAATGTGTGGTGTAAGATCAGGTATGGGCAGTGTGAGGGAAGTGGTGTGGGTGGAAAAGAGTGAAAAGAGAGCTGTAGACCACGAAGAGTGTAGACACAGACCCTGAGGAGGGAGTAAGGAAGGTGCATGCTGGCTTTACAGATTCACTGTGCTAAAGGAGAGAGTCATGGAAACACAGAGATTGTAGTACCCTGTGCTCCTAAGTGGTGGTCATGCTCTAGTGTCTTTGAGAATATCTAGAAAGGCCCAACTTCCACAGAAATGTCTCCATTATCCACTACCATCTTGACCTTAAATTCCTTGACTAGCCTAATAAACTCTACATTATTTTTGCCCTCTATTTTATAGTCCTAAGGGTAAAATGGTTATTCATTGATTATTAATTGAGTGTCTTTAATGAACTAGGCAAGATTCTAGTAGTAGAGGTTATGGTAATGAACTTGACAGAAATACTACCTCCCTTCATGGAGCTTGCTGTTGGTCTTTCCCATTCTGTAAACTCATGACTGCTTAGCACTGCTTCTAGGATGGCAGCTAACCCAATCATTTCACCACTTAATTCCAGTGGTTGCTTTGATTGGGAATAGACAATGGATTAACTAAGGTAAAATGAAAAAAGAGTTTAACTGATGTGTATTGAAAAATGAAAAGGATTTTGAGTTTCCTGTGTCAACCCAAAATGAAAACATAATTGTTGTTGTTAGGTGCCGTCGAGTCGGTATCCGACTCATAGCGACCCTCATAGGGTTTTCAATGGCTGACTATTTCGGGATTTCCTTGGGAGTGGATTGCCAGGTCCTTCTCCCATTTTTGCGGTACTGGGAATTGAACCCTGGTCCTCAGAGACTGCAGCACAGCACTCTACCAATTGAGCTAAATCCCAGCCTGAAAACATAATAGGAATGTAATATCACGAGAGGAGAAAGATGTGCACGCACACACACACACACACACACACACACTTGCATGCATGTGCATGTGCATGTGCATTATCAGGAGTGGAGTCAAGGGAGAAGAGGGTTGTTAGCGTGCTTATACCTAAGGAAATGGTAACCAATGAGAAAATGCAGGTGTTATAGTGGCCAAGGGGCTTTAAGTACATGGAATATCATGTTTACACGAGTTTATATTATGGTTTGAGGGAGATGGATAAATAATCCCTCTCTCTCTTCTCCATGGAGAAGGCATAAGACAGAGAAATAAAGACTGAGGAAGACATGTCATTCTCCCCCCGAATTAAAACATTTTATTGTTACAGACCATTTTAGTTTGTGTTTTAGTGAGCTTTCCATCACTATGACCAAATACCTGACATAAATCAACTTAAAAGAGGAATGATTTATTTCAACTCACCATTTCAGAGGTTTTAGTCCCTGGTTAGCTGGTTCCATTGCATTTAGGGTTGTAATGAGGCAGAACATCATGGCAGGAGGCCCATTGTAGGGGAGAGCTGCTCACCTCAGGGAGGCTGGGAAACAGAAAAAGCAAGAGGAAGCGGCCAGGGTTCCTAAGCCTTTTAAGGGCATTCCCTCTGATGATCTACGTCACTCAACTGAACCTGGCCTTCTAAAACTTCTCCTATCTCTAGCCCATTGAACTATGAGCTATGGATTCATGAAGTGAACCAATGCACTCCTGTGGTCATAGACCTCAGGATCCAGTCACCTCTCAAAGGCCCTGCCTCTGAACACTGCTGCATTGGGGACCAGTCCTTCAACACATGAGCTTCTGCGAGACATTTAAGATCCAAACTATAATAGTTTGCTATGATGTGATTTAATCTCTGTGTAAATGGTATACTTGTTCAAGAAAATAGAGTCCTGGTTCAAATATTTCATGACAGAAGAGAGGAAAATCTGCAATAGGTAAGATGAAAATGAGATAAATAATTTACATGCAAGGAGTAAGAAGGAGATGTGATAAGAAAAATGGAAGAACCCTGTGAATACTATAGCACTGTTGATATTTCATGGATCACCAAAGACATCCTTGATTCTTTTATAGCATAGTACACAAACATGTTAGACTCTAAGACACACACAGAAAAATCATTCCTTTAACTGTATACGTATACAAATTTTTTTCATTTTGCCAACATTTATGATAGAAGTGGCATTCAGTAATAACTTTTCTTTCCCCATATGCAACTCTGTATGTTAGCCATCCTGTCCTTGCTAGTAAAAATAGTATAGGTGGGTTTTCTCCTATTAATTAATAGGAAAATGGCCAAGTAGTCATTATGTAAGATAAAAGATTGAAGAATATCTGAATATTTATGCTCTATCTTTATTGTAACTTATAGAAATTTTCTATTGATTCTTGACTGTCACATATCTTATCGTCTGTGTTCTCCATATGAAATTGAATCAAGACCATGCTTGATCTCAACAGAAGGCATGAAATAACATTGTGGGAAGGATTTTCCAAGAGCATCTGATGTACTTAATTTTTCTTAGTAATTGGAAAAAAGGGTAAAAGCAGTACTCTGCGGGCCCTGAAGGATATGGGTTCAGTTCAGGTTCAGGTTTAAAATTTTAATCTTATATGTAGATATTCAAATAACTTTTTTCAATTTTTCAATTTTTTTTTTTGATTTTTAAATAGCTAACGATAGAAAAAGAAAAACATTAAAAGCTGAACCAGTACTTAGTTTTTCACTGGGTTCAGGTTCTGGCTCAGAAGAAGAAAATTTAATGATTAAAGAGGAATGGGTTCAGAGTTCAAGTTCAGTTTGGTTTGAAGCTGTGCTATCTATGCATAATATTTGAACCTGAACCCAAACCAGAACTGAAGTCAAACCCTCTAAATTTTAACATACCAAACCTGCACCTGAACCTGAATCCTATTTTGCATGAGTTTGAATCACTGCCAGAAACTCATGTATTTGGCCAAAGCCCATGATTAAATAAAGGAAGATAGATTTTCCTGGTGGCCTGTTGTTGTTGTTAGGTGCGGTCGAGTCGAGTCCAACTCATAGCGACTCTCACAGGGTTTTCAATGGCTGTTTCGGGATTGCCTTGGGAGTGGGTTGCCATGTCCTTCTCCCATTTTGCAGTGCTGGGAATTGAACTCGGGATCTCAGAGACTACAGAGTAGCACTCTACTAACTGAGCTAAATCCCAGCTCCTCCTGGTGGCCCAGGTCCACTAAAATAACAACAGTCAACCCAGCGATGTCCACGTGGCCAGGTATAGATGGGAAATATGTGCCCCAGCAGGTAGAGGTCCTCATTCACAAGTTTGAGATTGGTTGTCAGTTTGTTTGCATACACCCCCACACACACACCACACACAAACATACCTGCATTTGTTTATATGTAAACAAATATATGTGTATGTATAAATATACACATAATGTAAATGTAGAACATATTTTATATGTATATATTTGTTTATGTTTATATATATATATATATATATATATATATATATATATATATATATAGAGAGAGAGAGAGAGAGAGAGAGAGAGAGAGAGAGAATTGATTTCATGTGTTTTCCAGTTCATGCAAAATGACTACAAAAGAAGCAAGTTTTAATTCAACTTAGAATGTTAAATTGAACAGTAACACTCTTTGGCATTCCTAGCTCTTAAAAATTTGATCCAAATGTAGTAGACCCTTTCTGAGATATGCCATTACAGTTAGGTACCTCAGAGCCTTGAAGAGAGTTGCCTCCCAAGAGTACCGGCAGAAGTATATATTACTATAATTTTTGTGTGTACACACTGTTTCTTAGCCTAATACTGGAATCACTTCATCTTTTCTCCCCATTAGGTAGTGGTCATCTACAGCACCCACTTTTCCTTTAGCAAAACCTGATGATTTTATAGGAGCCACAATGAATAGATGTCAAGGACTCTGAGCTGAATTAGGAAAATGGAACCTATAGTCCCATGGTGTTCACAGGAAAGTGTAGCTGTTTGGAGTAGCTACAGATGTAGCAATTGCTTGGAAGAACAAAAATAAAATGATACTTCTGGGGGTCATGTCTAGACAATTTACTTCCCAGCCAGATTTTACTTTTTACACCCAATACAGATGTTGTAAATAAAACTATACTCAAGACATGAAAGCACAGTTTTTATCTAGCTCTCTCTTATTAACTCCCTTACTATTACCAATTTTTCTTCTTGTATGGGCCTACAAATTGTATAGTATTACTTATTGCTATCTATTTTTGAAACATTGCTTCCTATTTTTCTAAGCCTATAAAATAGTTTTATTGTCCTTGTGGTTATTTTACCCAATTCACAACTTCAGTACTTAGGACACTGATGTCTTATTGGAGAGTGTAGTCCATAGTATAGTAGCTAAGTGTTGCCTGGATCGTGCATTGTGAGCCATAGCTACAAATTCCCATATCAACCCTTTCTCACCAACAATGACCTCAGGAGCAGAGTTGGTTTGCTCCCTCAGGAATTCTGCATGTCTACATGGTGTCTTATTTTATATTAACACAGTTCTTAGTTACATAGAATTTTTAATGGTTGGATAGCTTTCAGAGCAATTTGGGTGTATTTTAACTACCCCAAAGCCACCTGAGTCCACAGAGAGACTTACATGTTCTATTCTTCTAACTTGTATCCGTCAAAGGGATCAGTAGGTTGTGCCCTTCTCCATGTGAGATTCCAATTAGCTTAGATTAGGTTCATTGCCCCAGACAGAGGTACAGAAAGTGATTTCTTGAAGTCTTCTGTTGCTCAGAGTACCAGTGAGCACTTGCTGTACATTCTCTCATGTTAATAGAGATATTGACTGTAAATGTATGTATCCTTAGTTATCCTCTGGGAAACTCTAAAAATTGTGTTCACACATCCATCAGCTAATGATAGTCCTGTGGATTCATCTCAGTAATTATCATTTATACATTCACAACCCACTGATTACTTTCTCTACTTAACAAAATAGACAATATGACTTTGTGGTTGAGATTTCCTGTGTTTGCTCATATCCAGTTCCACTCTCCTTTTAGGCCTCATTCGATATTGTACTTCTTTACTGCCTTACAGTTGGTGAGCTAGGACTATGTGTCTAATTATGACATGAGATGTGAGAGGAAGGGATGTAGGTTATTTCTGAGATGAAATTTACTTATGAGACCCTTTTGTACTTCCTTTACTTGCCATATTGCCCACAGAGGTCATATTTCTAGATGGCATATCATGTACAACAGAGTCATCATAAGGAGGATAGTTTCTTTGAAAGGTCAATTGGAAATTACATCAGTAAAAAGTATTCCTGGATTTTTCTAAGCCACTTAGATTTTGAAATTGCTTATCATTGAAGCATGATCTATTCTTTCTTAAGTGATAAAGATTTCTGTGTTGTTGTTAATGTTGTTGTTGTTGTTAGGTATCATTGAGTTGGATCTAATTCTTGGTGACCCTATGTACAGCAGAAAGAAACACTACCCAACACTGTGTCATGCAATAGATCTTTATATGTTTGAACCAATTGTTGCGGTCACTATGTGTCTTCTCACTTTGAGTCATGCCACAGCAGCAAAAGGAGATCCCATCAGCTTTACTCCATTCCCATTGTTAAAAGTTGACTCTACTTTGAGGAGACAACACTTTTCCAGTCATTTCTTGAATGCCTCCCAGGCTGGGGGGGCTCATTTTCTGGCCCTATAGTTAGTAGTGCTTCTCTGTTATTCTTAGAATTTTGAATGGCTAATTGTTTCAGGAGTTGGCTACCAGGTCTTTCTCTCTAGTCTGTCTTAGTTTGGAAGCTGAGCTGAAACCTGTTCACCACCAGTAGTCCTGCTATTATCTGAGATACTGGTGGCATAGCTTTTAGCATCACAATAACACACAAGCCCCTACAGCATGACAAACTGACAGAAACATGGGAGGATTTTTACTATAATGAGCTATAATATCATATGGCCCAATCTCCACTTGCAAGTAGCGTTCAAGGTAAGATCAAGGGCTATTAGAAAACTTAAGAGTTTATGATGAGTCTCTGTTATGCAAACTACCCCACCTGTCACAAAACTACAACATGTGGTTCTTCGAGAAGTACTGCAAATTGAACAGCTTTCTGTAGTACAAGTTCCATGCGTGAAAAGGACTGAGGCAATTCACAGGGTGTGAATGACCTTCACCCTGAATAAGACTAGCAATCATCAGAAGTAACAAGTTTATGAGGACTATAGTAATCACTATTATTATGATTATGTTACATAAAATCTTGAGCATGTTCAGCAAAATTATGTGTAATCTTGACTCATTCCTGAGTTTATTGGTTGTCTAAAAAGTTAGTGGGCAAAGGAGTGTCCTCTGCCTCAGGCTATGTGTCAAATTCATGTAATAGGTATTTGATCCTGATCACAGAGGCTACCTAGCACATATGCTTCTACTGGAGGGTAAGAAAAGTATAAGAGGCCAAGGTGAATCACTTAAATCCTCTATTCATGGAATGTTTGCTGACATATCCTGGGCCAAATTAAGCCATATTGCCTTGCTCCAAATGAATGGGGGTGGGGACTGGGAGAAGAATATATATTCTATCTGTTCTACTTGGAATTACATCAAAGTGACATGATTAAGGATGATGATATATAATTCTGTTAAAGGGAAGAAGAAAAAATAAATAAGTGAATATAAGTCATTCTACCAAACAATAGGAAAAACTAAGTAAAGTCCCTTTTATTTAAAATGATTGTTAAATCTTACATCATCTTTTCCCATGATCCCATGAAGGTACATACTTACTTGCTTTTGTTTATTTGCTATTTATTTATTAACTTTTTATTTGTTTGATATTTATTTATGGCTTGTAGTGTTTTACCCTTATCTTTCCCCTTATTTCAACAAAGGGCATTTTCACACTTAATTATTTATGATGAATTCCCAAATTATAGATAACTCTTGATTTAATGAGTTGATTATCATGATGCTGTTCCCACAAATTGTATAAACAAACATATATATTCAATGCTACATGTTTTTGATTCCCCAATTTACTATTGTTGTTGTTTTAACCAATACATTAACTGATTATGTATGTCATTGGTATTTCTCCATCTTTCAGTTGTGATTGCACAAATAAAAGTTCAGGATTCCTTTTTTGGTTTTCACCAGAAGCATTTTTGGGGTCCTGCCCCAGTGAATGTCTGTGCCAACACTTGCATTCCATCTCTCCTACCTATCTTTTGGATACAGATAATGAGAGCATGTGCTAGGACAAGTCCATAAAGTAACTACTTAGATGAGCAGACACTGATAGAACAGTAAACATCCACTAAACTTTGAGTTATTAAGGCTTTGAGCTGGAATTTCAAGTGTCCCTTGCATAGTTCTACCATGGTTGCTCATTGGGAGTGAGAGTTGAGGCAGAGGAATTAGCTGATATTCAGAACATGAATCTGTTCTTAGAGTCTGTGTGGCATGAAATGAATTCTCTGATTCCAGTTCAAAGGACATTTAATGAACACCTATGTGTTAAGTTCTGATCGAAATTCTGGGGACAGAGCAACAAACAAATCAGACAAAATCCCAGCTTTTATGGACCTAATGTTTTAATGAGATCCTAAGGAATCAGGAAATACATTTTAAATCATCTCAAAGTAAAACTCCCTGCTTTGAATGATCAGGGACTGCTTTTGCTGGGAAAACAGCCGACTAAGGATAAAAGCTTGTTCCATTCCTTTTTAATATTTGCAATAAGCATGACCCCAGCAGGTTGTAAGACTTTGAAACATCAGGAAGGCTTCCTTTGGAGATTAAAATGGCAACAATAAGTGTACTGTAGTTTTTTCATTATAAGAATACATTTCTCTAGGCTCTTCCGCTAGAGATGCTGATTCAATATACCTTGGATGGCCCTGGAATCAGTATGATTAACCAGATGGGGCTTAGTCATTCTTATGATCGGTCATGATTGAGGAATATGGCAATAGAAAAAAATGAAAGCACAGATCTAGGCCCTGAATTTCATTTTCTTTATTCATCAAAACAACCTTGCAGTATAATTATCTTTGTCTTTCTTTTCAGGCCATGACAGTCCTGTTTCCAAGATCACTTAGTTAATAAGTGGCAGATCTAAAATTCAAACACAGAGTCTTCAAGTCTCATGCTCTTTGTATCACACCATACTTCCTCTTTATTTGCTCAGTAGTTCACTCATTTCCTCATTTGATATTTTTAAGAGATATTTCTTTGGTCCTAATCCTAGGGAGATATGATATGGGAAAGGGGGAATGAAAATTTTAGTAAAATCCAAGGAACTCAAAGTCTACAAGGTATTTTAGTTGATTCAAATCCATAAAACATGTCATGGGAACTCAGAGAAGAAAAAGGTCAGCCACAGCTTGGGAGCACTTCCTGGAGGGAGTGGCATCTTAGAATGTGGTTAGTTGGGGCCAAGGGCCAAGCATTCTGTGCAACAGGAACAATATGAGGAAAAGACAAAGGGTCAGAAAACACAGATTACAGAATTTCAGGACTAAAGAGGAGATGTTTCCACAGCAACACACTCATTTTAGAATATTTGAAACAGTTTTTATGATTGGCAGATTTCACATATATACTCTAGAGTTCTGGATCCTTTGAAAACATTGGTAGATTGCATAGCGCAAGACCAGCCTTCCCCCTGATGCAGTTTACTGAAGGCCAGTAACAGCTGTTCTGTCACTAATGCTGTAGAGTTGATGCACATACTATATTGTCTCCCCCATTACTGTGTGCATTTGAGCTGTCTACACTTTAAGGAGATTGAGGTTTAGTTCAGTTGGTAGAGTGCTGCTCTGTGCTGAGGCCCTGGGTCTGATCCCAAGCACCACAGAAACGGAAAAAGGACATGGCAATCCATTCCAGAAACAATACTGAAAACAATCAGCCACTGAAAACCCTATGAATAGCAAAGAAACACTGACATAGTGCTGGGCATGGCATTGTGTCAGGTAGTGTTTCATTCTGTTGTACATAGGGTCACTATGAGTCAGATCTGACTTATTGGCACCTAAAGAGGACCATTAAGGAAAAGATGGAGAGCAACTTTTAACAGATGAAACTAGAAAGACAGGTTGAGGCATTTGTAGGTTCCTTTCCCCAGGGAAGGATGGAAAAGCCAGCTAAAGATATTGTGCCTGTCTGCTGTTAGCTTCTTAAATAAGATTTAGCACCTCTCTCTGAGGGTAGATAGAGCCAGGCTGCAGGGACAGCCCTGGGCAAGTTCACTCCTGCCTCTCAGAATATACTGTCTGCTAGGCCTGCTAGGCAGGTGGTTCTACAGGCAGAAAATGGGCAGATGAGTGTAGGGCTGTGGGACTCTGGACATGCTCAAACAGTCTTCTCTGAGAAGGTGAAGCTAGTCATGATTAGTGAAGCCGTACTTGTCCATTATCATCTCGGGGCCTGTTCTATGACTTAAATGTTGGTTTTATTTAGATAACCAGGAAGACAGAAGTGGCTCAGTAAGGGGAGACACCCATGAATTTCTAAGATTGCTTTGGCATCTTCTTGACCTAACGATAAATGCTGGAAGGGGGAGAGACCGAGAGAATGAGAGCAAGCAAAAGCAAGGGAGAGGGAGAACTACAAAAAGAGAAAAATTCAACAAATGGTTATCAAGCCTATATTATATGGCAAGACCCCTGCCTAGTGGTCAGATTTATGGCCAGACATGTTTGGTTTTTCGTTTTTGTTTTATTTTATTTGTTTTGTTGTTTGTTTTTAAATAAGAAGATAAGTACTATAGAAGTTATTTACCTGGATGCAAAAATATACACACAGGAAATCTCTTGGTCAGTTAAACCAAGAGCAGATGGAAATTAGGTGACAGTGACCAGCCAGATGTGTTCAACTTAAATATATTTGAAGCCTAACTCTCATTCTAGGAAGTAAGTAGAAGAATATTGACTCAGCTCTGAAATTGGAGTAACTTGAGTTGGGAGTCAACAGGCCCATGGTCAGTATGTTGTTCTACCACTGGCATACTCAGGGATACCTAGCAAATTTCTTGGAGCCTTGGTTTCCTATTCTATAAAATGGGAATCATAACTCCTTTATTATATGACAGAGTTTGCATGAGGATGAAACGAGGTTATATTTTCAGATACACAGTAGGTACTTATAAATAAGATGTCATCATCCCTCTTCAGCTTTCTTAATAATATGTCCAAGTCATCAGCTGCTCGGACTAGTTTTATTCAATCTGGAAGACAGACAAAATGAATTTAAGTCTCCCAACTTCTAAATGAAAGCCAATGAAAAATAGATGTTCTCTTTCTTCTTTATATGGCTGTTTGCAAATTATGTTTCCTGATGCATACTGGTTCCTCTGCCATCCCATGACTTCAGACACTGAACTTTGAGTCTTTGTCACATCAGCAGTGCCGAATAATTCCATACAGAAGTCTGACATTTCCAGTTGAAAAAAATAAATCGATTAAAATTCAACAGGCATGTAGTGTTCGACTTTTAAAGGTCAAGGAATCTAGGGAACTATCAACTGTAAGATAATTCAACATTTAAAGTGGGTGGGGGCAACCAGCATGTGTTTCTTTCCCTCGTGGCCCCAGCATTTGACTGCTGGGAACATAATTGTGGCAAATTTAATTACAGCCTCAAGACAGGCGATCCATCTTTGCGGGACCTTAGTAGTTGGGTTTCCCAAGAGTAAAGAAAGATCAATTGACTTTCCATGGGTTACATCTTCACCTCTGTTAGGCAGCAAAAGTCTTTTTCTTTGCCAAAGCTCTCTGGATCCACTATCCTTTTACTTTTGAAAGTGTCAGGATGACTGGAAGCCAAGTTGGTCATTTGTTTAAAGTGACAGAGAAAACAGATATCATGTAGGTCATAGGCTTTGGCTTTACTTATTAAGCCTCATGCCTGACATTGAATGGACATGACAAATATCTTCCTGCACATGGGTATATTGCAAATGTGTACCTTTGGATTGTGCTGGTCATGGTGGTGCATGCTGGTAATCAACGAGCTGCAGAGGATGAGGCAGGAGGATGGCAAGTTCAAGGACAGCCTGGGCAACACTTTGCCTGCAGCCATAGCCATGTGGCATCCAATCCCATCAGATCTCAGAAGCTAAGCAGGGTCAGGCCTGGTTAGTACTTGGATGGGAGAATGCCCGGGAACACCAGGTGCTGCAGGCTGGGAAGACAGACCCAAAACCTACTCCCAAAAATCAATCTGCCATTGAATACCCTATGAACAGCAGAGAAGCACTGACAATAGTGTTTCCCCTGTTGTATGTAGGGTCACTATGAGTCAGATACCTACTCGACAGCACCTAACAACAACAACGTTTGGATGGAGGCATCATATGAAGAAAGCCAATGAAGGGACTGATCTTTTAGGACAACACACCTTGCCACTACTTTTGGTACTCAGCATGGAACCAAGAAAAGAATAGATGTCCACCAGATACAAAATAGATTGGAAAGCCAGGTATGGTGGCACATGCCTGTAATAACAGCATTCAGGAAACTGAGGCAGGAGGATTGATGTGAGTTCAAGACCAGCCTGAGATACACAGTAAACCCTGTCTCAAAATACAAAACAAACAAAAAATGAGTCAAATCTATGCTGTGCAGCAGCAAAATGCTGACAGGGAATGCAGGAAGCATGTATAGTTGTTGTTAGGTGCCATCGAGTTGGGTCCCACTCATAGTGACCCTATGTACAACAGAACTAAACACTCTCCAACTCTGTGCCAGGCACACAGTCTTATTTATGTTTAAGCCCATTGTTGCAGATACTGTATCAATCCATCTAGTAGAGGGTTTTCCTTTTTTTGTTGTTGGCCTGCCAATCCCAAACATGATGTCCTTCTCTGGGGATTGGTCCAACCTGACAACATGTCCACAATATGTAAGATGCGGGTTAGCTATCCCTGCTTCCAAGGAGCATTCTGGTTGCACTTCTTCTAGGACAAATGTGTTGATTCTTTTGACACTCCATGGTATATTCAATATTTATCTCCAGCACCATAATTCAAAAGCATCAATTCTTCTCCTGTTCTCCGTTGTTCAGTGTCCACCTTCCACAATCACATGATGTGACTGAAAATGGCATGAGTCAGGCACACCTTCATCTTCAATGTGACATGTTTACGTTTTAATACTTTAAAGAAATCATTTGCCACAACTTTTCTCAATATAATGTGCCTTTTGATTTCCTGATTGCTGCTTCCATGGGTGTTGATTGTAGAACCCAACAAAGCAAACTCTGGGACAGCCTCAATCTTTTCTCCATTCTTCGTGATGTTGCATATTTACACAGTTGTAAGGATTTTTGTTTTGTTTTGTTGATTCTCAGTCCATACTGAAGGCTATGTTCTTTGATCTCTGTCAGTAAATGTTTCACATCCTCTTCACTTTCAGCAAGCAGAATTGTGTCATCTGCATAATATAGGTTGTTAGAGTCTTCTTCCGTTTATGATGCCAAATTCTTCTACATAAAGTCCAGCTTCTCAGATTATATTCTCTGCATAGAGATTGAAGAGGTAGGGTGAAAGTGTACTGGCCTGATGCACATCTTTCCTGACTTTAATTGAGGCAATGTTTCCTTGTTCTGTTTGAACAACTGCCTCCTAGTCCATGTACAGATTCCTCATGAGTACCATTAGGTGCTCTATTATTCCCATTCTTTGCAGTGTTACCCATAATTTGTTATGATCCACACAGTCAAATGCCTTTGCATAGTCAATAAAAATTAGATAGACACCTTTCCGGTGTTTTCTGCTTTTGGCTAATATCCATCTGACATCAACAATGATGTCACCGTTTCCATGCTCTCTTCTGAATCCAGCTTGGTTTTCTGGCAGTTCACTGTCTATATACTGCTGCAGTCACTTTTGGATGACCTTTAGTAAAATTTTGCTTGTATGTGATATTAATGACACCTTTCGATAGTTTCCACATTCAGTTGGATCCTCTTCCTTGGGAATAGGCACAAATATAGATCTCATCCAGTCAGTTGGTCAGATAGCTCTTTTCCAAATCTCTTGGCATAAACAGGTTAGCATCTCCAATGCTGCATTTGTTTGTTGAGACATTTCAATTGGTATTCCATCAATTCCTGGAACCTTGTGTTTCACCAATTCCTTCAAGGCAGCTTCCACTTCATCCTTCAATACCATTGGTTCCTCATCATATGCAACCTCTTGAAAGGGTTGGTCATCTACCAACTCTTTTTCATGTAATGACTGTGTATTCCTTCCATCTTTTGATGTTTCCTTCATTGTTTAATATTTCCCCTATAGAATCTTTCACTATTGCCACTCAAGGCTTAAATTTTTTCTTCGATTCCTTCAGCTTCAGAAAAAGAGAGTGTATTCTTCCTGTTTGGTTTTCTGTCTCCAGCTCTTTGTAGATGTCATTAAAATATTTGATTTTGTCCTCTTGAGCTACCTTTTGCAATCTTCTGTTTAGTTCCTTGACTTCATCATATCTTCCTTTTGCTTTAGCTACTTGAGGTTCCAGGGCAAGTATCAGAGTCTATTTTGACATATAATTTTGTCTTTTTTCCCCTGTCTTTTTAATAACCTTCTGCTTTCCTCAGGAATGATGTCTTTCATGTCATGTCATAATTCATCTGGTCTTCTATCATTTGAGTCTAATGCATTAAACCTGTTCTTGAGGTCATATCTGAACTCAAGTGGGATATACTCTAGGTCATACTTTGGCTCTCATACATTTGTTCTAATTTTCTTCAGTTTTTATTTGAACCTGCATATGAGCAGTTGCAGGAGGTCTGATCCACAATCAGCACCTTGTCTTGTTCTGATATTTGATGTTGAGCTTTTCCATTGTCTCTTGCCATAAAAGTAATCAATTTGGTTCTGTAATTCCATCTGGTGAAGTCCATGTGTAGAGTCACCATTTATGTTGGTGGAAAGTTGTATTTGCAATTAAAAGGTCATTGGTCTGACAAAATTCTATCACGTGATTTCTAGCATCCTTTCTGTCACCAAGGCCATATTTTCCAACTACTGAGCCTTCTTTTTTTCCAACTTTTGCATTCTAGTCCCTCATTATTATCAGTATGTCCTGATTGCATGTTTGATCTACTTCAGATTACATAAGCTGGTAAAAATCTTCCCCATCTTCATTTGTGGCCTTAGTGGTGGGTGTGTAAATTTGAATACTAGTCATATTAACTGGCCTTTCTTGTAAGTATATGGATATTATTCTATCACTCATAGCATTGTACTTCAGGACAGATCTTGTGATGTCTTTTTGTTGATAAATGCAACCCCATTTCTCTTTAATTTCTCATTCCCAGAATAGTAGACCATATGATTATCTGACTCAAAATTGCCCATGCCTGTCCCTTTTAGCTTTCCATAAAAGCCTAGAATGCCAGAATATCAATGTTTATGTGCTCCATTTCTCTATTAATGATTTCTAATTTTCCTAGATTGATACTATATACATTCCATATTCTAATTATTAATGGATGTTTACAGTTGTTTCTCCTCATTTTGAGTCATGCCACTTTAGGATATGGAGGTCCCTGGGATTTTAATCTACCTTGAGGAGTCAACTTTTCCCCAGTAGATTTTTCAGTGCCTTCTAACCTGGGGGGGCTCATTTTCTGGCACTATATCTGACAGTGTTTCTTTGGTATTCATAGGGTTTTCAATGGCTGGTTGTTTTTGGAGTGGGCTGCCAGATCCTACTCCCTAGTCTGTCTTAGTCTGAAAGCTCAACTGAAACCTGTCCACCATGGGTGACCTTGCTGGTATCTGTAATACCAGTAACATAGCTTTCAGCCTCATAGCAGTACACAAGCCCCAAACTGACAGACATGTGGGAGCACCAATATGTTATAAGACCTTAACTAAGGGACCTTAGCTTAGAATCATAGCACCACGGCCTCCAATCCAGTCAGATCTCAGAAGCTAAGCAGGGTCAGGCCTGGTTAGTACTTCCATAGGAGACCCCTAGGAACACCAGAGCCTGTAGACTTAGGAGAAGGACACAGCAACCCACACCCACAAATCAATCCATCATTGAAAGACCTATGAATAGCAGAGAAACAGTAACAATACTGTTTCACCTATTATAAGTAGTGTCACTATGAGTCAGATACTGACTTGATGGCACCTAATAACACAAGGGATCTTAATATGCTCTTCTGCTGAATGAGTGATTAATGCTTCGAAAAAAATATAAAAAGTTCCACTGAGTTCTGATGCTTTTATCCTTACTCCTGCTTTATCAGGATTATATTCACTATGGAGCATTTATTGAATCTCAGTAGTAACTTGAACTTATAGAAAATAAAAGAATCATCTTGTGAAAAGATTAGATGACTAAGGGAGAACAGGACTGCTCTCTGCAAATGTCTAAAGAAATCTTCTGAGAGGGTTGCTGATCATTTGTTCTCATTTTACCAAGAGATATGAGCTACAGTTATTCCAGGCGAGGATGCAATTAGACACAAAGAGAGATTTCTTGATTACTTCAGGGATAAAATGATGCCTACTTTGAGTCTCCTCTACAGGTGAGAGCTGGAGTCCCCAATGAGTTAATCAATGAATCAACAAATATTTGCTAAGCCTGCTTGTTGCTCACTTTCCTCTTCATGACATTTTATACCAAGTGTGGCTCGTGAGCCACCTGCAGCTGAATCACCTGGAGCTCATGTTAAAAATATAAATTTGTAGATTCACTCCTAGTGAGTCTGACTCTCAGGGGCTACCATCTAGAATGTATGTTTTAATAAGCTGCCCAAGTGACATTCCAGTACAACCTAAAATTAGACAAACACTGCCCTTGAATTCAGTAGATTTCAGCCAAATTTTCCCCAAGTTTGATAGATGTAAAAGTAATCATTGTGGCTAATACTGTTCTCTTAACCTCTACTGTGTGTAACAGTTATATCTACACTGTGAAGTGGGTGTTATGTCCATCAAAGAGGTGAATAAATAGACGCTGAGTGACAAAGTGACACAATGTGGTAGTGGCAGGACCAGGGCTTGAACCTAGGTCTTCTGACTCTGTCTCTTCCACAGCTGTTTCCTGACATGACAGTTTCTGGAAAGGGCATAGTGTGAGAACTGTGTTCGGCAGCCATGACTTTGTTTGTGACAGAAAGAGAAGAGGTTGAAGAAGGTCACAAAGAGGAAAGCTCATTTATATTCAGCTTGGGCTGCTTCCTTTAACTTCCGGGAGGAGACTGAGCAAGAGCTGGATCTCTAGGTCCCTGTGGAGATCCTAAAGGACAATTTCTCAGAATGCAGATTTTTCCACCCTGTCTTTCAAGGAAGACATGAGGTTTGGTGTGTGATCTTACCATGACCCCTACAGGTTACACACAGCAGAATAAGCAGATGACCTCCACTACAGATCTCAGTACATAGAAAGGACTCTAAGGAGAGATTTTCAAACAGCCTCTATTTATATCACTCCTTATAATTGCAAAGTACTGTCTCCCTTTGGACTCTCAGCTCTGGAGGTCAGCAAAGGGCATAGAGAACTGGCCCCTTTTTGCTTTGGATAAGGAAGGCTCATAGATTATTAGGTGGCAGAGCTAACAATTTCACAATGTTGTTATCAAATAACCATTTACATCCATTATCAATGATTACCTGAATGTGTATTGAAAGTAGAAGACAAGTTTGAGACAAATGAACTAGACTGGTAGTGTACAACTGCAGGTGATTTTAGGGAGCTCTTCTTTAGTCTTTCCATGGCATCTTTTAGATATTTGGCATACAGATTCAAGTCTTAATGTGTTTCCAGTCTGAGTCTTTAAGGGTTAAAATGCCATCTAGGAAATTTTAGGGAAAGCATTACAGAGGCAGAGGAATGGTTGGAGTGACTTCGCTTCTCATTGTAGAACATTTACTCAATTTGCCTTTATTGTCGGGCTACAGAACAGTCTTATTTTGGGGGAGCTCGTGGTCTTGTAAGGAAGAAAATGAAGTATCCTACTGCTAAGGAATTATCAATATTAGAAGAGTTAGCATGGCAAGATTATCCCAAGGAAAACAGATAAAACTACCATCATAACGACTGGGCAAATGGCAGGTCCATGAAATCACTAGAGTGTCCTTGGATAAATCCTATAACTTCTCTGGACCCTAGTTGCCTTATCTCAAATGCAAAGGAGTAAGATTAAGTCATTTTAATTGTCCTTTCTGGCTTTGACAGTCTGTGATCCCATTTCTTGCTTAATAAATGTAAAAGCTACTGAACTGAGGTATCTGGCTGGTTTAAAAATACCAAATATGATAAAAGGCATCTCCCCACTTCTCAGAAAAACTGAAACTTAGAATTCAAGACTCCTTAGTGAATTCCTGGAATAACCATATCAATTTAAAGATGAATATGTTGGACCTGACTCAACAGCACCACACTGTATGTAACTATACTAAATCTCAGAGAGGGAAAAGCGCAGGGTCCAAGGTCACATGCAAGTTAGTGATTGGCACCCTTAGAAGGCAGGCTTCTAGGTTATGAGTCAGAAGGAAACTGACCCAATGCATCTCCTCTCCAATCTTACTGACTTTATGTTCCATCTTGGATATTTTTTAAGAACTCGTTTTCAGATATAAAATCACTTTATTAGTTTTGGAACATAAAATACATTATGCATGCCCAGGATTGCTTTTGGAACCAACATGTTTAATGATTTGAAAGGTGGAGGGAAAAAAAGAGGGATTTTTTTTCAATGCCAAAAATATGGATAAAAAATAAATATCTCTTTGTTATGTTCCTATACTTCTTTCTTTCAGATCTATAATTTGACCTCTAATTAAGGGTCTTCAGAGATGAGGCTGTGAATATTGTGGATACATGTAGAAATGGTTGTTGTTGTTGTTGTTAGGTGCTGTCGAGTCGTGTCCAACTCATCGCGACCCTCACAGGGTTTTCAATGGCAGATTGTTTCGGGATTGCCTTGGGAGTGGGTTGCCACATCCTGCTCCCATTTTTGTGGTGCTGGGAATCAAACTCGGGACCTCAGAGACTGCAGAGCGGCGCTCTACCAACTGAGCTAAATAGAAATGGTAGCTGTTGAAAAACAATGACATTGCTGTCAATGAAGTTAATCAAAGTTATCAAATTATATAATTTGATTATATAATTTTTAAATTTTTGCATTAGAAATCATTAGTCTTAGATAATACAAGATATTTATTGTATTAAATATATAAACCATATATGTTTATACAAGTGTCAGGTTTATATTGATCCAATAGAGCAATAGTGTCATCAAGAAATCTTCTATACTTCAGCATGGGATCCATACTAAGATTTATTTCTTTTATGATCATGAAATGGTTTACATCAATATCCTCAGCAATATACATAATCCTGTGTATGTAACAAATGATAGGCTATATCTTTTTGGTGCCTGATACATAGAGTTCTGAATTTGTCTCTCATTTGATCAACTTGAATCACTTATCCATTGCTGAAACAATAACTGCAGGAGTGGTCACATTGTATTTGTTGGATTGATAAAATCCCTACCATTTCATTGAGCTGGAGGACATTTTAATTCCTTCACAAACTCTATGGGTACAAGGGAATGAGGAAGAATGGATGTTGGTGAGATTGAGTCACAATGTACATTGCAACACTGAAGGTAAAGGTGGTGGTAATGGTGGTGCAGATGATGAAGATGGGCATGCCAAGGAAGATGGGAAAGCCACTGAGATAAAAGCGATGATGAAGATGATCATGGTGATAATAACAAAGATGTGATAAAAATGGAGTTGCTATGAATAATGAGGTTAATAAGAAGGGAAGAAAGCAATAGGCCAACATTCAATTAGAAGAAGCTCTATGAGTTATATGCTTGTCCCATGTACTCTCCTTAAATAAATTGTCCCTCATTTAATCCCTTTACATAATACAGTGGTACCCCTTTTTTTTCTGGCCACAGCTGATTGTTTTAAGAATGGGCACCCCATCCAGGAAAACCAAGCCATCATTTGGACTATACTAAATGAATCAGACACTTTTTATCAAGAATTTTCACAATGACACAGCTGTAGTCATATTTTGAAGAACTCTTGAAATGGTGAGTCCAATGTGCCTTAGTACTGTTGATTATATTATTTGTTCCCAGTTATTTGTTTCCTCCTCACCCTTACCATGCTTCCCTGCCCCTTGGGCTATTGTCGTGTGACATAACCAGACAAATGGGGTTAGCAGTCACAATGGTAGAGTCACAGGCCTAGCAGAAGCTTTCAATCTGACCCTATAGCTTGGCTGGGACTTCTTTCTCTAGGCCATATCTGTGAGAACAGGGTGTTCTAGATTGTGACTCCAGTCCTAATTCTACAACGGGAAGAAATATGGAATCCAGGTAAGTCTAACAAAGCAATAGTTGGCACAGCCCTCAGGGAATATGAGTGAGAATTAAATAGGTGTACATGAGATCTTGAAGTTATACAGCATACCCTACATCATAGCTGACAGATATATTTATTGTCAACCCTGAAGCTAGCAACACAGTTTGCAAAGCAGCCACAAAGTGTAGTTATGAGAGAACCTGTAAGGACTCAGAGAAAGTTGGTCTGCAGAACAATTAAAGAATGTTTCATTATTTCTTTTCTGAGAAGAGCTGGAGGAATAGGGTTGGATCTCAGGCCATGAGGATGGCAAGGTAGATGCAGTGCTAGATGTAGTAGCCCCAGTGTCCAAACAGAACTCAGGCCTTTTATACTGCAGAATCTTCTCTGCTACCTCAGTCACCAGAGCAGAAGCAGCTCTGCGTTGGACCAAGGAATTTCCATTATAAGGGACAGGCCAAATACTCCTGTGACTTATTTCCTCTTAAAGGCAGGCAGAGATGTCATCTCACCACAATTGTCTCCATTCTTTTCTTGTGTTGATCATAATGCATCTAATGAATCAATGCTTATGGAGTCATATTTAATATTTAATAAATCAAATGTTCTTCAGCCTGGATCCTATTTCTCAATGCAAAATTCTCTTTTGATTCAGTTATAATTTTTGTGAAAACACAGAGATGCAGTGAAGAGTGACATTTTCTCCATTTTCTACAAGGGAGTTTCTGAAGATAAAAATTTCTTTAAGCAATCTGAAGCCTCTTCTCCCTCTTTAAAATGTCACATAAATATTAGATAATCACTAGTGAAAATTTAAAAGATTATTTCTATAGAATTTCAATTTCTTCAACTGTAAATAAAAAATAAGAATACTTTTGTCTTAGAGATCATGTGCCAACTAGGTAAGAGAAAGTCCCCAAGGTGCCTGACAAGCACTGAGCACTCTATGAACAACAGCTGCTGTTAATGTTGAGGGGAACCTGCGGTGAAGTAGCTGCAAGAAAAGGAAATGGAAAGATTAATGAATTAAATAACAAATTCAGGGACCTATTCAGGACTGTTTAGGAGGAGAGAGAGGACAAGATATGCAAACAGCAAACCTGTCCAAAGCTAACAGAAAAGAAAGCCCAGAGTGAATTCCATCTGTTCTCTGCCGGCACATCCTATTTATTTACTTTTCAGTTTCATCAACTGAGGACAAATTGTTATTTTTTTTAACCTCAAAACATAAGGAGAGAAGGGTAATGTGAAGGAGAGAGCAATCAGGAAAAGGAAGAAGAATAAGACAATAATGGTTGTTGGGTGAGTCAAGTTGGGTCCGGCTCATGGTGAACCTATGATTCACACAGGGTTTTCAATGGCTGATTATTTCAGGAGTGGGCTGCCAAGTCCTTCTCTCATTTTTCATGGTGCTGGGATCAAACCCAGGGCCTCAGAGCGTGTAGAGCAGCACCCTACCAACTGAGCTAAACCCCAACCCCTAAGACAATAATTGTTGTTAGGTGCCATCGAGTCATCCAACTCGTGTACAACAGATGAAACACTACCCCACACGGTGTCATGCCTGGCACTGTGTCAGTGCTTCTCTGTTATTCATATGGCTTTCAGTGGAAAATCGGGGGTTTTTTTGGAGGGTGGAGGTGGGTTGCCATGTCCTTCTCCCAAGCGTACAGCCCCCAGTGTTCACAGGCAGTCTCCCATCCAAATACTAACCAGGCCTAGTCCTGCTTAGCTTCTCAGATCTGAGGAGATTCATTGCCAGGGGGCTGTGGCTGCAGGTAAAACAATAGTAGCTAACATTTTTTGAGCTTTTTCTATGTGCAGCCAACTTTTAAGTGTTTTTCATGAATTAAAACCTTTACAATTCACAACTGTGTGTGTAGGTTTCTCTTGTCCCTATCATATAGATAAGAACAAGTATAAAAGTGGAGATACAAGTAATTTGCCCAAGATCTAGTAGTTGTGATAGCATTTATCCTCAACAGTCTCATTCCAAAGAATGATTTTTAATTCCTACGATATATAACATCACAAGGTGAGCTAGTATGGCATGAGGAAGTATCCTAAGAGAGGGAGGAAGAAGAAAATGAACATCATCCGTTCCCTGTGGTTGGTTAGATTTTTATGTGTGAAATAGAAGGGGGGTTAATTTGGATAAAATAGAGTTTGTAGACCACTTCTGACTCTTCACCTTCAGGTGACATTTGGTTTGTGGCTTTTGGGAGGTTCAGTAAACCTGTCTGAACCTCAATTTCCTCATTGGTTAAAACCTGTAGTTTTCTATCTAATCTGTGTGGATCACATAATAATATGTGACTGTTTGAAAAATTAAATCATAGAATGTTGGTAAAGTAATTAGTGCACAGTGACTGCTCAATAAATGATAGCTATTATTATGATAATTATATGTTATTATTAAATTAGCTAAAGAGAAATAATCAAGAAGTTCTCCATAAGAGAAGTAATATTTCAGCAGCTTCTGGTAGGTGGGGAGAAATTTTTCATAAGTAGAAATCAGATGAGTTACATATTCTAAAAGGGAGAATCATTAGCAAGGCTTAAAACTGGGAGAACTCGAAACTGATAGTCTGAATCTCGTATTTCAGAAACTGGAAAACCACACGTTACCTGTTGGAAATGCAGCGCTGTAAAACTTTTCTTAAAGGAAGCCCTGAGGAGCTTGATATGACAGACCCTCAGTTACTTAGGGACTTTCATTAAATGGAGAAATAGTCCCAAAGGGATTTCTATACTGGAGATTTTACTATAGCAAGACACAAATAGATCCAAGATCTCTTAATACTAAAGAGAGGCCATAGAAGACCTTTGCACCCAGAAACATTTGGCTTCTCAGTTTACCTTCTATAGAAGCTTTAGTAGAAGCCACTGACTAAAGTTATTATGAGACCAGACTCAGATTCTAGGATTTTATTATTTAAATAAGGTCCAGATGTTGTTACTTCTCCTTAGGCACCTCACCTCGTGTATCATGCTTCTTTAACCAAAACTTTACTATATATAAAAAAAATTATCTTCCCCTATTCACCCAACTTACAATGATGACATAGAGACCAGATAACCACAAAGGACAATCTACTTAGAAGGTGACAAGTGACAGACAGCACCATTGCTGTCACAATTCTGGATACATATTTCCATACCGCTTCCAACTAAGAAACTAGTGATGCTCTTTGACCAGCATTTATATCTACTCCCTGGAAGTGGTTTCCTCATTTATTATTATCTTTAGTCCATAACCATGCCTGATGGCATCTTGCTTCCAGGTTCTGGGATATTCTTCCTATTTCAGAAGAAGTAGGCTTTGTTCACAATTAAAATCTTAACTTGTTTCCTGCCTGGAAGAAGTTGAAGGCTTGGAGACCCTTTAAAAACATGAGGAATCTTGATTCTTTTTATTTCAAGCTGGTGGTCCATTGTTGATACAATTCCCTTAAAAACTTTGTGGGCTTTCTTCATATCAGATCATAGTCCAATTCATTTGACAAAAGCCTTAGCTATAATTCTTTTGACATGTCACTCTTTCTTTTAGTTATGATCTACATTTTATACTACCATAGAAAAAATTCCCTTGAAATACTGAGAAGCCCTTTGCCTAATTGAGAAGGTTGAACTTAATTATTCTGATATCTTATAATAATATTTTTATACTCTCAGAACTTTTCTCCATAAAGTATTTTTAAATTATTGCAAAAGCCAGATTTTGGCCCAAAATGAATTCTCTTATTCATGATTTTCACATAACATTTTGGTGCACAGTGAGAATAGTGAAACAAATATTTATGCATCTTTAAACATTTTGGCCTTAGATCACAGTTATGACTTTTTTCTGTACATTTGGCTTTTAAAAAAATATCAAGCCAGTATTACTCAAAAATAATATTTGACTACAACAGCTTCTTGATTATATTTTATTCTCTCATTTCTCTTCACAATTACATTCATGAAATAAGATTATAATTTCAATTTCACAGTTAAGAAAAAGAAGATTCAGAGAAATTAATGTACATCCCAAAATTATATTGCTATTAGCATAACTGGCATTTAAACTTCAATTTGTCTGTCTTCAAAGCTTAGGAAATAGACCATTTTGCTCATGGTGTTTCATCATAATAATCTCCCCCTCTGGCACTGTACTTTATAGTTTACCAAGCATGATCTCATTTTATCTCATTTAGTCCAAATGAGAAATTGGAAAAGGGAAATTCTCCATCATGGCCAAATAGATGGTACAAAATTCCCTCTTCCCTCACCCTCACCAACCAAACAAAAATAAGCTGCCTCTAAACAACTTGTGCTCATTTCAACCAACTTTTCCTCACTGTGATTAAATACATGACATAAAAATACTTAAAAGAGGAAGGACTTATTTTAGATCATGGCTTCAGAGATTTTAGTCCATAGTCCCTGGCTCCATTGATTCTGGGCCTGTGGTGAGACAGAGCATCATGGCAGTGGGAGTATGTGGAGGAGGGGCCCATTCACCTCAGGGAGGACAGGATGCAAGTGAGAGGAAAGGACCAGGAATGAGGTGTAACCTTACAAGGCATTCCCCTGCCCTGGGACCTACTTCCTCCAACAAGGCTCTACCTCCTGAAGTTTCATAATCTCCCCATGTAGTGCCACCAGCTGGGAACCAATCCTTCATCATGTCAGCCTGTGGGGGACATTTCATGTTCAAACCATAATACCAGCTAACCTGTATTTCCTGCTAACTAGCAAGTACAAATACTTAGCTATTGCTGATATCTGTCCTCATTTTCTTTCCTTTCACTGAGTTTGATATAATAGGAAAATTATCTCTGAAGTTGAGGAGATATGTCAGACTGGACCCTTATTTGTGAAAATCATGTGAGCTGCCTTTCTACACATAGTCACAATATCACTCACAGAGTATGATGGGTCACTGGAAGGTGACTATGTTTTTGCAGCAACTTATTATGTATTTTATGAAGAAGTACAAGAGAGGAGTTTGAAATTTCCCAACACAAAGAACTAATAAATATCTAAAGAGATAGAAATGCCAATTATCCTGATTTGGTCATTACATATTGTATACATGTATCAAATTATCATACTGTATCCCATAAATATGTGGAATTACTATGTATCAGTTTTTAAAAAGAATGTTGCATTCTGGCTCATGCACAGGACTCATGTGGACTCAAGAGTCAATAGAAACAATCTCTTATTACCATTTCATAACTTTTACCCCCAAATAAGAAAAACTGAATTTGAACTTCTGTATGTTTGCTGATCACTCAACATTTTGCGCTACCACTTAGTGGCAATGCATGCCAGCAACAGTTCTGAGTGGGCAGCTTTGTGGTGATCTCTATATACCAGGGTTTTCTTGCCCAAGTGATTGACTGTATTATTGCATTTTAAATTTTGTGTCTTATAAATGTAAAGTGGAAAAATGCAAGTGCTACTAATTGTAGCAAAAGTGGAGATATAATAAGCCTAATACAATCAAGGAAAAGATGAGAGTCTCTCCAGCATAATATTTCAGTAATTGTGTGGGCTTTGAATATAGGCTGCTTTTATTTATGTTCCATCAGTAACTAGTTGGTTGATCTTAGGCAAACTACTTTTTCCTCTTCAGTAAAATGGGGATTATAATTATCCCTCTTATGTACTATGAGCGTTAAACTGCATCATGGCGAAAGATGTCACAGATTCTATAAAGCAATGATTCTCAAAGTGAGGTTCCCTCACCAACAGCATCATCATCTCCTGGGACCTTGTCTGAAATTCAAATTCTCCAGCCTCACTCCAGATCTCTTGAATCAGGTACTCTGGAAGTGGACCCATACACCTATGTATTACCAAGTCACCCAGTAAATTCAGGTGCATCCCAAAGTTTGAGTACTTTTGCTACATGTTCTGGTGGAGAGAAGTCTCAGAAGTTAGATGACCTAGGTTTAAATCTGTCTTCTGCCTTTTACCACTTGCATGATTTGGGGTAAATTATATAACTTGGTAGCACCTCACTTTTCTCCTTTGCAAATTAGAATATACTTTTCCTAGATCTATAATAAGAATATATACAAATATACATCTTTAATACAGCAATCCCTTAATAAAGGATTGCTTAGTGTTTTGTGGTTCTGGTTACTATAATTGTTTTATTACTTCTGGCTTTTAATTGCACTTAATCCAGTTAGTTTTGTAATTAACTGTGAAAGAAAATCAAAGTGGAAGTGTATTTATGGAGTATTGAAATATATTTTGAAAGATTTTTCTACCAGTAAAAATGAAGGTCAATTTTATTCATTTTTCTACTTGTCTAGAAATGGACACTCCCCTACAGCATGGTAGGTCCTACTTTGATGTCTGTACTTTTGACCACCATATACATCTTAAGGAATATATCATTTTACAGTGCACAGTGCTAGTCAAACTCCACTGGCCCAGAGCTACATTCTCTCACCAGGGACTTGCTTATCTGCCAGGAAGGAGTGGGAGATGTACCGAAAAGGAGAGAGAATGTCCAGGGCTTGCCAAGCAGAGCCCTGAAGGCCAGGCTCCCTACAGTGCATTGGCTTTGGCCAGAGGCCCACTCCAAGAAATACCACTGGGGCAGGACGCGTGGTGCCCCACCTCTCAGATACTGCCTGAGCAGGTGTGACCAGCAGGCTCTCTGATGTCCTTTGCACCTGAGGACTGCAGGCAGGCTTTGCCAGGCAGCCAAGAACACAGGACACTGGGGAGAGAAGCAACTGTGATCCAGGCCTCAGGGAGCCATGAGACTCTTGGCTGAGCTGGGCCTGGACATAGAGCACAGCACATCCTCTGTGGTAGAGCAGGAGGGAATACTGCACAAATGATTTAAAGCCAGGTACCTTCTTCTTTCTCTGCTCCAACTTCCTGTCAGACTCTGGACAAGTCTCTGGCCCCAGTGAGTTCCTCCATCTGTAAAAGAAATTGCTGCTGTGAAAACCCAGGGTTTTAATGATTTGTGTGTAGGCAGAAAACCTACTCAGTGTGAGGGTGTTTTCTCATACGCTTAACCTTGATGTTACCTTCTCCCAACCCCAGAAACCACCCCCTTCTTCAGTGTTGGTGCATCTCTCCCTATGTACCATTGCTGTTTCCATGGAAACACTTGCATCTCCACATGCCTGACCCCAGGCCTTCTCTCTGCATGGCTGTGTTCTTGGACAACAGTGTTATCCCCCCTCCTCCACTTTTGGCCCGGCAGTGGCTGTTTTCATAGATACCCCAGATACAACTTTGCCCATAGGATTTAAGGGCAGTCTGACTTCCTAATACTTCCTAACGTGCTAACGGAAGGGGCCTTCATGATTTCCCTAATCCCTTTCTTCTATACCTTCTTTCCATTCACTAACATTTCCTGTAAGCCTATGTTGTAGAGAGAGTGGAGTTTCGAGTTGCAGCTAAACTTTATAAAGCTACATAATTTCTTTGAGCCTCAGCTTCCTCATTTTTAAAACTAGGATAGTGACAAATACCTCAAGAAGTCACTGGAAAGAGTAAATATATAAATAAGTACAATATGCTTACTATAGGCCCTGGTCCCTAATACATTGGACAAATTATCACTAATCGTCTCATCATCAACATCTTTATCATAATCATCAGCTTATCTGTTTATTTCAAGTTTGCCTCCCAACAAGATAGCAAGCCCCACGAGAACAGGTGTCTCTTTTGCTCCCTGCTGAGTCTTCAACCAGTGACTAGCACAAGAATAGGTTCAATGAAATGAGTATTGGAAAGCAGAAGCCAAGGAAAGACTTTTAAAGTATGGTGTGACATTTGAGTAGGGGTGTGTGTGTGTGTGTGTGTGTGTGTGTGTGTAAGTATGTCAATATATTATGTGACTGAAAGTGTTTTCCTGTGCATGGATTATAGTCCTGAAGGGGCTGGTACTTGCTTTCACTACACATGTAATTCTGTCTCACCATTGCAGCCTAATAAATTGGAATGGCTCCATGGGAATTCTTTAGGGCCCCTCTGTTTTTGTCCCTTTCCCAAGTCACCTGTCCTGCCTACCCCCATCTCCAGGAAGCCATCACCTCAGAGGTGGGCACGTTCATTACATATGATTACTAATTAGTATAAAAGGTAGTGGCTAAAAAGTGAGGATAATTCATAACCAGCTTATCTATGGTTGATGTTTCCTGAAGAAGAAGGAGAAGAAGAGGAGTAGCAATGAATGAGAACCATTTATGTGAAGAACAACAACAACAATGAGAACCATTTATATGATATTTAAAACCCCAAAACACAACACTTCAAAAAGACACCTAGGATTGCTCACTTTGTGTCATCTATATCATTGTCATTTTAAAAATGTGTCCTGAGAATGTACTGTGTGCCAAGCACTATGCTGAATATTGTTGTTATAGAGGAAATATATATATATATATATATATATATATATATATATATATATATATATATGTATATGTATATAAATCATTGCCCATAGAAATGGGGATCAGATAAAAACATAATAGACTTACAATAAAATATGGTAAAGTCACAATGAATGAAGCACAAAAGACTGCAGAAGCATCCTTTTCTTTTTACTGGAATTTTGTTTATACATGTCAGTGTGGTACAGAGTAATAAGTCATTTGATATATCCTTTATGCAACCATTAAAACAGTTTTGATTACACTTCTATCTCCTTAAATATTTTATAGAATAAACAAAAAGTAAGGATTTTAATTAACATGTAAAGACAGTCATATGCAACTTGAGTTATGCCCTGATTTAGTTTTCTTTCCTTTTTCTTCCCTTCCTTTTTCATTTTTCCTTCTTATATTCAGACAGTTGAATCCTGCATTTTGTGGGTTTTCCCCTCCCTCTTTACCCCCTCCCTTTGTGCTTCCTCCTCCCTTTCCACCTTTCCTGTTGTCCACTCCCTCCCACTTGTCCCCTCCCTCCCATATCATTACCTTCTTAGACAAGGATGTGCATAATACATATGTGTGTGTTTATATTTTTTTTCTTTTAAGGTACATTTAGCTCCTAAATAGGAGAGAGAACAAACATATGGTATTTCTCTTTGTGTGTACGGGTTATTTCACTTATAATGATACTCTCCAGTTCTACCCATTTTGCTGCAAATGACAATTTCATTCTTCTTTATTGCTGAATAATATTTTAGTGTGTATATGTGCTGCAATTTTTTAATCTAATCCTCTATTGATGGACATCTTGATTGATTCCATCCCCTTGCAATTGTGAAGAGTGCCGCATTAAATATGAAAGTTCAGGTGCCCCTGTGGTATCATGATTTATTGTCCTTTGGGTATATTCCTAGCAGTAGTACAGCTGGATCATATGATAGTTCTATTTTTAGTTTTGTCAACTACCTCCATATTGATTCTGAAGTGGTTGAACTAATTTACAGTCCCCACAGCAGTGTAAAATGGTTCCTTTTTCTCAGCATTGTCTCCAGCCACCATTTGTCACTATTTGTCTTGTTAATCTTGTCCATTCTTACTGGAGTAAGATGGAATCTCAGTGTTGTTTTGATTTGCATTTCTCTAATGGCTAGGGATATTGAGCATTTTTTCATGTGTTTATTAAACATTTGTATAAACATTTGTATTTTTTCTTTTGAGAACTATCTGTTCAATTCCATTGCCCATTTATTTATTGGATTATTTGTTACTTTGGTGTTTAATTTCCTAAGTTCTTTGTTATGTTTTAGAAATTAATTCTTTGTCAGATGTGTATGATGCAAAGATTTTCTTCCATTCTGTGGGTTCTTTCTTTATTAATTGTTTCTTTTGCTATACAGAAGCTTTTTAGTTTTATGTAATCCCATTTGTCAATTCTTGGTGTAGTTTCCTGGGTAGCTGGAGTTATGCTGAGAAAATACTTGCCTATGTGTTGGAGTGTGTTCTTTATGTTTTCTTCTAATAGTTTTAAGGTTTCCAGTTTTATGTTGAGGTCTCTGATCTATTTTGATCTGATTCTCATACTGATTGAGAGGTATGGGTCTACTTTCATTCTTCTACATATGAACATTCAATTTTCCCAGCACTGTTTGTTCAAAAGGCTATCTTTTCTCCATTGTACTTCTTTGGCACCTTTGTCAAAGATCGGGTGGCTGTAATTGCATGGATATATAGCTGGGTCTTCTATTCCATTCCATTGATCTTCTTGCTTATCTTCATACCAGTACCAAGCTGTTTTTACCACTATGTCTCTATGGTATAGTTTGAAGTCAGGTATTGTAATGCAGCCTGCACTGCCTTTACTTGCTTCAGATTGTTTTGGTTGCATGTGGTCTTTTGTGAAGAAGTACCCTTTTCAGCTGGAGGAATCAAGGAAGTCTTTGCTGAGGAAGGAACATCTGAACTAGGTTTCTCAGGAGAGTTTGAGTTAATGCATTTAGCTACATAGGTACTGAGGACATGATGCTTGCTTGGAAATCCAAGTAGATCAATGAGAGTGCTGATAATGACCATTAGAGTAACAATAGTGGTGATAGAAATCCACTCGCTAACACATCTATGGGCTGGGATTTAGCTAAGTTGGTAGAGTGCTACGCTGCAGTCTCTGAGGTCCCAAGTTCAATTCCCAGCACCACAAAAATGGGAGAAGGACCTGGCAATCCACTCCCAAGGCAATCCTGAAACAGTCAGCTATTGAAAAGCCTGTGAGGGTCACTATGAGTTGGATACCAACTTGATGGCACCTAAATAACAACACATCTATAGTGCTTACCATGTGCCAGATTTATTCTAAGCATTCTGCATGTAGTAACTCATTGAGGGATTAGAACTGGGGGTTCCAGGAGTATGAAGGAGTTGGGAGAAGCAAGGCTTGTGAAATAGATGGGCCCATAGCTTCAGGATTTTGTAAGTAGAGTAGGCAAGGGCTTGGGGTTGACTATGGGATGATAGAGAGTCATAGAAAGGTTGGTTTGATTTCAATCAAATCTATGATCAAGAATAATCATTACTAGAGGGTGGTCAGCAGGGAGGGATAGGAGTCAGAATGAAGACTTGGAGAGCAATAAGGTTAAGAGATTTCAGTACATGAATCAGGAAACAGGGTCAGGAAAAGAGAAAAAGAAAATTTGAAATTCTATGTGTTTATGTATTATGTGTATGTGTAGATAGATGGAGAGATAAAAAGATAGACAGACAGAGACTTGCTGAGGGCCACACAACTGGACCCATAGCTCATGATTCAAATCTCAGTTTCTCCATGTCTATGGTATTTACTGCTGCCTCTCTATTAAATTGTTTCAGCATCTCTCAGATATCAGAAGACTTGTAGTGTCACTGAGGCCACCCTCTGAGCTCAGTAACTTACAAGCTGTATTATCTTCTATGCCGATTTATTTCTCTGAGCCTCGGTTTCCTAGTATGTTACTGGTAGTTATAAGACCTGCCCTGCCAAGTGGGTCAATTTACTTTTATGTTTTAAAAATATTAAACTGTGAGATAAAGGTGAATGCTTTATACAAACAAGAGGGTACAAATGAAGGTGGGGATGATGACCACAACTTCCCTTTTGTTTCGCAGACCAAGTTCTACTCATCCATTTTATTCCTCTTAGTCCCTCACCCTGATCTCCTTGTCCTTTCCATAGAGAATGAATTTCTCTCCCTTCTCTTTTCCCACTAAAACATTGGCTCATGATGTAGCCTCTACATAAAACAGACGGTGATCCTTAAATAAAGATTGATTCTTAGAGGATTATTGATATCGGATTCAAGTTATGAACCACGCTCATAATTTCTAGGACATATATGTATGTTCTTATGTTCAAAATTGAAGGCTAGAGCATTTCTGTTGCTTCATTACTTAATTATTTGGAGCGGAAGTTGCCAGCATTGGGAAATGACTATTTGCAACATGTAATTTGCCTTCCAAACAGGCTCATTTGGGCTTTGACATTTGACAAAGAAAGGTCTGGGGAGATGAGCTGTTTGGAAAGGGTGTCTCTGCAATCTGACACTGCCTGAACTTTGGTGGGTTGATTTTTACAATCACCAGATCATCAAAGGTTAAACTCATTTAAATTCTTCCTTTACTAACAAAGAAAGAAAACAAAATGCCACAAGCTGCCTTAGCCTACTGCTCTCTACTATATGCATTAGCTAGAAACTCTCAGAAAAATCTGAATGTCTTCAAAGATGCAGTAATGTTAGCAAAGTTAATCTATCCTACTTCTGTACCATTTCTGCATGAGTTCCTTTCTTGGAAAACCTAGAGATCTCTTGCTGTTTCAATGTCTACTTCAGACAAAATTTTCTTTTCTTCAATCAATATTCATTCCACCCTCCATTCCGTCCTCTCCAATTATTCACTGGGTTGTTAGGTGCCAGGCTCAGAGCAGGGTGCCAAGAATGTACAGCTGTATGTGTGCTAGTTGTCCAAGCTTCTGTTTCCAACTCTCTCCTATAAGACCATAATAACCTTCTGACTATTTTCCTTTCTCCACTTCACTCCACTCTCCCCTCCATAGCACCATGGAGCAGGTTGATAAAACCCTGAAGAGACTGTTTCCTTCCAGTGACACAATATTGGCATTCTACAATGTAGTCTGAGACATAGATCCTATTCTAATCATTAGTGTTACAAATAATGATTTGGGACTCACTTTATGTCAGGCATACTGTGCAAGGTATTGAGAGATACTGAAGTGATTAAAACAAGCCATGGCCTTTGCTCTCATAATAGATAAGTATATAAATAAACAAAAAGCACACTAAATTAAACATATAGCTTCAACCTAGTTAGGAAACAAACCCTTTTGTAGGAATGAAGAAGCCTGGACATCCTACATGGATTAGTCTAGGGAAGTGAGGGAGGGCTCTGAACTCTGAGAGAATAACAATCTAGGTATAACCTGGAACATGAGCAGGACACGAAAAACCCCCATATAAACTGAAGAAGAACAATGTAGCTTGAACCTGCTTCATCATGGAAAGAATGGAAAGAAGGGAAGGTGGACAGATGAGGAGGGAGCTGGCCACGTAATACTATATAAAGTGGTATTCCTCTGCTGCAGTTAAACATTTGCGCCTCCTCAGGAGCTTTTAAAAATTATTGATATCCTGTCCTGACAAAATGAAATCAATTTACTTTGAATCTTGGGGGTAGAGACCTGTTCATGCATAGGTTTTTAACGCTTTCCAGTTGACTTAAATGTGTAGGCAGAATTGAGAACACCTGCTAGAGGTACTTTAAGAATGGGTGCAACTTCCCTCTATGATTTCATCTTTGTCTTACTCCTCAATTCCCTAACATCATTACATAACAAGTTCTCTTCCCTTTATACACTAACCAGTGTCACTCATCTCCACTTTTACTCATTTGGTTTTGTTAGCTTAAAATTCAATCTCTTTTTTTCCCTTTTTGGTTGTAGGTAATCCTATGGATAACTTAAATAAACCAAAGCTTATCTTTCTCATGTTGTGAGTTTTCAGGTAGGTGACAGCTGGCATAGTTTCAGAGGTTTAGTAATACCTAGGCCTTCAGGTCACTCTTCCGTTCAGAAATAAAGGAAGAAACATGGGCCTCAGCTCTCCCTTGTAAGGAAACCAAATGTTTTGCCATCTCGTTGGCCATTTCTATACCACAGGACAGTCTTAGCTGCAAGGGAGGCTGGAAGAATAAAATATGGGTTTAAAATGATTGATTTAAATCCACCATTCTCTATCACCTTGGGCTTGGTGTTGGGGTTTTGTTAAATGAAATAAAAAGAGGTAGCTATTATATACCAAACAAATATTAAATGCCTTTACTTGTTCAATGAAATCCTGTTAAATAAAAAAGAATTAAAAAAGGAAATGTTACAAACCCCAACTAGTACTAGAGATGATTAGATAAAACGAAGGAGAAGTGGCTCTTTCCTGAAGTGTATATGTGCAGTTTTAAGATGGATCATTTTGGTGGGGAGTGAATGGCACAGGCAAAGGACTCAGGCATGAATCATTGTGAAATGAAAAAACTGTACTGATCTGATTATCTTCTTGAGTTTTTGCTGTACTATAAAATTAGAGGGCCTCAAAAAATTAAGAGATCAGCAAAGGGTCAAGATGAGATCTTTGTGATTTATCCTAGATAATATGAGCTTTAAAACATTTTGTAAGGTAGAGGAAAAGATTCTAGGGTGCAAAGAACTATTTTGTCACCATTGATATCTATAGATTTGGAAAGGGAATGTGTTTCTGAAAAGATACTGCAAAGCTCTTTTAGCATTGAGGGTTAAAATTTCCCTTAATGATTCCAGTCACTTCTATGGTTAGTACAGAAATACAATATCTCAGGAATGGGCCACTTCCTCCCCATGATTCTTTTTGGATCACATGTGGGCACTTGGACCACATTCACATATGTTTGTAGGCTTAAAAAAATACTGGAATCAATTTCCTTTCTGCTGCAAATGGAAGAATAGATAATAGGCTCTCACTTTAGGGAAATGGGCATGCCTTGTGCCAAGAAATATGGGTGAAGAAGCTTATCAAAGCCCACTTATATTCTGCACCCATGTTGGCCAGTTTTGTGTTACTACAACTAAATACCTGAGGCAGCTAATTTGTGAAAAGATTTATTTACTCCATAGTTTGGGAGGTTCATAGTCCAAGATCAAGCAGCCCTGTTGATTTGGCCTCTAGTGAGGGTGGCAGTTGGTAGCATATCACAGTGGGAATGTGCATAGGAGCAAATGGTCACATCTCAAACTGGAGCAGAGAGAGAGTAAAGAGACCAGAGTCCCACTGTCCCTTTTGAGGTCAGTTCCCTATTGGCCTAATGACTATCTTCTAAGTCCCACTTCTTAAGAGTTCACAGCACTTCTCCAAACTATAATTCTGGGGACCATGCCTTTATACTTAAATGCATACACCCTTGGGAAATGTAAACAATTAAACCACATGGTGGTAGCTCCTGACCCTGGACTCAGGGTAGATGGAAACCCACACCATTTTTTGGATAATTTTAACTATAATAATACCTACTTCTACCTGCACTATTTCATGAAATCCTTATATCTAAAGAGGTAGCTTACATTATTGTCCCCATTTTTCAGATGAAAAGTGGAAGCAAAGACAGACTAGGTTGGTCTGCCTGGGGTGATTAGGATTAGACACCAGCCAATCTAGGTGCAGAGCCTTTGCTCTTCATTGGGATACTTGTTGTTGTTGTTGTTGTTGTTGTTGTTGTTGTTGTTAGGTGCTGTTGAGTCGGTATCCGACTCATAGCAACTCTGTACAACAGAGGAAACACTATTGTCAGTGCTTCTCTGCTGTGCATAGGGTTTTCAATGGCAGATTGACTTTTGGGAGTGGGTTGCTGGGTCCTTCTCCGAAGCCTACAGCTTCTAGTGTTCCCAGGTGGTTTCCCATCCAGGTACTAACCAGGCCTGACCCTGCTTAGCTTCTGAAATCTGATGGGATCAGATGCCACAGGGCTACAGCTGCGGGCCATTGGGATACTAGTGGCTTCTATAAATTCATTCTAGTTTATTTCCTTTCATAATGAATTTCTTCTCATAGCTACTTGAAATCTGTTTTTCATTGCTCATTCCAAACCCAAGATTATTATAATTCACCCATCCTACCCACCATGTTACTGGAAGCCAACAAAGTGAGCCACAGACAACCCATGAGCAATCTTAACTAGCTGTGTCCTTTCATTCCTACTTCTGACTCTCTCTCCATTCCTTTGTTTACTCAGTTTCTCTCCTCTTGGCTTTGTCTCTGGCCATATGCTTATCCCTTTAATCAGACTGAATTTGGCCTCTGGTTTTAATCTCTTAGGCTTTTGAAGAATAAGGATTGCTTTACTTTTTGCCCTTAAACTGGATCTCCTGGATGTTTTGGCTAATTAATGGAGCCAGTTCAAGCCCCCAGGACCCCAGTTCTAGTGTGTGCCTCAGACCCTCATGAAAGGTGTGTTACTACCTTTCACTTAGTTTTTGTCACTCTTGGTGTCTATTTTCACAGCTATTTTTTAAGCACTATGCTAAGCACTTGATCTGCTTTGTTTCAATTAATGCACCATTTTTTATCACCCCAAACCAATAGGATTGCTATTCTTATTAATTCCATTTTACAGAAAAACTATTGAGCCCTGGTGAGGTTTAGTCACTTGCTTAAGGTCACAGAGTTGTAAATGAGCAGACAGGACCAAAACCCATGTCTCTCTAACACCAAATTTCTCTCCTTAAGGGCTTCATAGAACAAGCCTAAATCTTCTTTAGCTAATGATGTTAGCTGATAATCCTCATGTGTCCATGAGTTTCCCCCAGATTCAACAAAGACAGGTCCTCTTTTCCCATGATTTCCCCTTCATCTCTTCATTCAATGTGCCCAGTGTTAGGCTGCTTTTAGAGATTGGTCTAGATTTGTTCCTATTGCTCCAGGTGTGTTCTGATTAGCACAGCATGTGCAGTTGGACTAACACTTATTCATCCTGTATGGTCTATTTCTGGCAATGAGGCCATACATTATTCTGTCAGGCTTGAGGACCCCAATCAACAAAAATGATTCCATGGGGAAATTGCTGCTGAACTTGTCTACTGTTAACTGTGAAAATGGACAAAGTGAATGGAAGTTAAGGAGATACTAGGAGAAAACATGCCTGGTGAGGAAGATTCTAAAGGACTCTTTTACAAAGGGAATAGAGGATGTTTGGGCTATGGATATGTTGGATCTTATGTAAGTATGACTCCACACCTAGATGCCAATGACCCAGCCCTTTCCTGGGAATGTCCTAAGTGGTAAGGCTACCTTGAGGCCATCTGATATCCTTAACTTTGTGTTAAACTCAGCAGTTAGTGTTTTTGATGTGGGGCCCTTTTGGTCCTTGTGATCTGTGTCATAATGGAATCAAATTAAAGGCCCATTTACTAGCTTTATTGCCGATTATTTATAATACTCAGGTTCCAAAGTGCTTCTTTATAGAGTGCTTAAGCTGCCATTGCTGGATAGAGCTTGCCATAAATGCCTTCACATGCACAGCACATTATGTCCCATAGCTGCAGCAAAAAAGGGAAAAGATTATTCTCAATTATTTCATATTGTCTATTTTATTGTTTTATTGTAATAAACTGCCATACCTTATACCACTTTAAAATCAATAGTTTGCATTAAAAATAATGAAACAGGGCTATTAATCTTGCTTAGCAGTTCTGCTATTACTTTCTGATAGTGAATCCATAATATAGAGAAGGTAATAATTATTCACTTCCAATCAATGGGAACATTTTCAAATGCTCTTATGTGTCCCACTGCTATTGCATCAATGGGAGCTGATGACAATGGGGGTATGGATTTAAAGACTTCTAGTTGGCATGAAGTTTTTCATGCCCTCCAAGCACCTGTCTGCACATTCCCTACTCTCAGAGCATCATTTTTAACACCTGAAGACAGTGAAATAGAATAGTTAAGTGTCTGAGCTTTGCGGTCACACAATCTTGTCTTAACTCCCATTCCACAATTCATCAATGTGATAAGAATGTCCCTATTGTTGTTGTTGTTGTTGTTGTTGTTGTTGTTGTTAGGTGCCATTGATTCGTGTCCAACTCATAGCGACCCTTATAGGGTTTTCAATGGCTGACTGTTTCAGGATTGCCTCGGAAGTGGGTTGCCACCTCCTTCTCCCATTTTTTTGGTGCTGGGAATCAAACTTGGGACCTCAGAGACTGTAGAGCGTTGCTCTACCAACTGAGCTAAATCCCAGCCCAAGAATGTCCCTGGGCATGCCACTTAACCATTTGTTCCCTCAGTCTCTTAATCTGTAGAAAGAAGATGATAATGTCTACCTTGTAGGATTATTTTAAACATTGTGCACAAAATTCACAGGATATGCTTGTCATGGTTTCTGAAATGTAGTAAGCTCAATAGAAATGGTAGCTACTATTACTACATCATGTGCTTTTGGAGTTAGTGAACGTCCTAATAGGTTGTTCTTTCCTAAAGTGCTAGTGGCCAAAACAGGTAAAATGTTTGGTGCCATTTCCACCGTTTTGTTCCTTAATTCCAACTAATAGAAGAATCTCTAGCTGTGCTTTCTGGTGGTTCTCAGCATAAGGACTTGAACTTTTACCAAGGAAATGGAGTCATGCGTTTGACTGTGGTGCAAGATGCCCTTTAATTCCCAACACTCTCTTTGCTCTTCAGCAAAAATTTCTGTGGAGACACTACTATAGTGAATACATGGTTTTGTTGGTAAATACCCTTTGATCAACTCTCAAGTTAAATATAAGGAGAATGGAAATACAGAATGTTTATGTCACAACTGATGGTAGAGCTTTTCTGATCCTTTTTAGCTCAATTCAACAACTGTTTATTGAACAGTTAACATGTGTGAGGAGAAAGAGTAGGTACTAAAGGGTAAAGAGATTCAAGATTAGTTAGGCACATGTGCTATTTAAATGTCTTAAAATCTAGTCAGAGACACGTCACCAAAATAATTTTAGTCCAAATTGCAGAAGGAAAGATTGATTCTCTCTAGTAGGGAAAAATTATTTTAAATAAGCATGAAAGAATGAGTAGACCTTTATTAGGGAAAAGGGAGGAGAAAGAATATTCTGGCAAAAAAGAACAATAAAGGCAAATGTCAAACAATGGGCAAGCACACATCTCTCTGGAGTCCTCACTATCTAAAACCCATCTCAGGAGCTCCACAATCTCTCATCCTGAATTCCACTGTTTCTCAGTATCCATACTACACTTCTGAATTTGAACCGCAAAATACCTGCATTGTTTTTAACACAGCACCTTCTGTTTCATGCCTCTCTGAGATTGCCTTTGCTGTGCCTTTGACTCAAAGCTGATTTATTCATCTGAAATTCTATTCTCCTGGGAGACTCAGTTCAAACATCACCTCCTCTATGAAGCCTGCCCTGATGCTTCTACTGTGGCACAACTCTCCCCTCTTGTTTTCTTCACCCCACTCCTTCTTCCCCCTCCCTCTCCTTCTGCTTTCTGGCTGCCATAATGTGGGCACTTTTCCTCTGCCATGCTCTTCGACTGTCACCCAGCAGCTGGGTGCCCCTGAGGGTTCTTGTCTCACTGATTAAAAAACTTTACAAATGGACCCAGAGAGAAATTTGGAGGACAGTTTATTTAGAGTTAGAAGTGGTAAGAGTGCCCTGAGTACCAAGGCAGGTAGGCTTGGGATTTAGGCTGCACTGCGGAGAGGAGAGATGGAAAGACAAAAGGAGAGAGAAAGTTAGCTTTCTGAGGTGGAAATCAGAAAGCAGGCTGGACCAGCTTGAAGATCTGCAAACAGCTGCATTTACACCTCCTGACCTCTAAAAGGGAAGAGTTTCCCTCTTAGAGGTCAGGAAGTGTGCAGGTCCAGCAACAAGGCTTCAGGCAACTCCAAACGTCTACATCAGAGGGTAGGGCTTTGAGGGGTTTTAAGTCCTTGTCTCATTATGGGAGAGGTATTCTTCCCACCCTTTTGATCTTGTCTTCAGGTGTATTAACTTTCCCCCCCCCCTTATGCTTAGGCTGGCCTTCTTGCGTTGTAAAATAAGTTTTCATCTTTATCACAGGAAGGGTTTTGCCTCAAAGGAGATTCCCGTCTCCCCTTCTGAGCCTAGACATGAAGGCATCTGTTGTCTTCATATGTAAAACGTGTTACTGGCCACCAACCAGGCAACTTGGAAAAGGTGTTACTGGCCACAGCAAGGCCATTTGTAAAAGGGCATCCTCTACTAGCAAGTATGCCTTTTGCAAAGGATATTATCTACCAGAGAAAACTGACCACCATATCAAGCCATTTGTCCCAGAGGAAACTCACATTTCCACTGGGAAGTGGATGGTTGCAGAAGACCTCTTTATTCCCTTTCTTCCTAACATCCCCTATCACCAACCACCATGATATTTCTGCCCTACCAGCAGCCTAAAAACAAAGGAGTCAGCAACCAGGGACTGAAAACTCTAAAACCAAGAGCCAGAATAAATCCTTCCTCCCCAACGTTCTTTTCCTCAGGTGTTTTGTCACCATGATGAAAATGTAACTAACACAAACCTCCATGCTACTGGGAATAGAAACGCCACTGCCTAAAACAGAGGGGAGAGAGGAGCTCGGCTGTAAGAAGTAAGCTTCAGAGGAAGCACAGTCTTTCTGTGTCTCTGTGGACACCCTTGCTGGCACACATCAAGCAGTGTACACTGATTATTCCACACTGTAACTTGCACCTGTTGAACTCGGCAATATTGTGGATGAAACTCTCTGACCACAGGTTTGATTTAGTCCATATTTCATACAATGAAGCAGTAATGAAAAAACTCAGAACATTAATTCTCTGTGATGATATCATCAGGAAAGGGGGAAAAATTTCATTCCATGGAGTTGGTTTTATTGTAATAATACAGGGCAAGCATTTATCTGACTCAGGGGAGGCAGCTGCTGGTTATAAACCATTGCAATAATGAAGACCAAATTGAATTATCTTCAGCCATGATTAAAGATCAAAGAAGATTTTTTTTAATAAGCCCAGTCTTGTTTTTCTCAGTCAGAAATGGTTTAGGTTAAGCTAGCTGGCTAAACTGAGGGGAAAGCTGAAGGCTTTTGAAACAAAGGAGCCAAGAAGGGGAGAAGCAAGAATGGCCAAATATACTTGTGGGTGGATGAGTAGGTGGGTGGTTGTATAGATAAACAAACAGCATTGCCTGTGGTTGGCAGAACCTTTTGAAGGGCAATCAAGGGACATATCCTTACCTCTTATTGCTAAAAATAGTGTGTCCTAGAATAATCATGCCTGCAGCCATAACCCTGTGGCATCTGATCCCGTCAATTCTTCAAAGCTAAGCAGGATTGGGCCTGGTTAGTACCTGGATGGAAGACCACCTGGGAATACCAAGTGCTTATAGGCTTGGGAGACGGGCCCGGCAACCCACTTCCAAAAATCAAGCCACCACCGAAAACCCTATGAACAGCAGAGAAGCACTGACAATAGTGTTTCCCCTGTTGTATTACATAAGGTCGCTATGAGTCAGATACTGACTCAATGGCACTTAACAACACAACAAGAATAATCATAACAATAACATTGGCTTTCACTTTCTGAATATCAACTCTGTCCCAGGTACTGAAGTAGATGCTCTAACCCCATTTACTTGATTATATGATTTAAATAATAACTGTGAAGGGCAGATAGTATCTCATTTTTTATGAAAGTGTTCTAACACATAAAAGGTAAAAAGACCTGGCAGCCCACTCCTGAAACAATCAGCCATTGAAAACCCTATGAACAGCAGAGAAGTACTGTTAGATACAGTGGCAAGCATGGCACAATATTGGGCAGTGTTTTGTTCTATTGTGCATAGGATCCCTAAGAGTCAGACCTGACTCAACAATACCTAACAACAACAACAACAAAGCATAAAAAGCTTTAATAACTTGCTAAAAAAATTACAGAGTTAGAATTTAAATGTGTATTTATCTTACTCTGAATAATTATGGCTTTTTTCATAGTACATTGTTCCTTCTGATTATCATAATTATTTTTAACATTGGGGTAGAGGAAAAGTGGCTGCCATCACAGATCCCTGTATGAGACACTTTCTCCCCATGCCAAAAATTTCATTTCCTCCTATATACATAGCTTATGAAATTTCAGGAAGTTTTTTGACATCTTAACCCTCATGGAGGTTCATATTAAGAAATCTTCCCCTAAAGACTGAAATGAAGTAATGAGAAAGTTAGGCAAGGTGGCCCATGCCTATAACCCCAGTGACTGAGGCAGGAGTATTGTGAGTTCGAGGCCAGAGGTAGCCTGTGTAATTTAGCGAGTCCTTGCCTCAAAATAGAAAATAAAGAAAAGGGGCTGGGGGTGAGACTCAGTGGTAGAGCACTTGCCTCACATGTGTGAAGACCTGGGTTTAAACTCCCAGTACTGAATAAAAAGAAGCAAAAGTAATGAGCAGAAGTGAGAGACAAGAAAAATGCCATTGATTTGCTCTTGTCGGCACAACCATATTTTTGGAATTTTGTTCTCTTAAAATTGTCTTTTAATGTGTGATACACATATATTTGCATAATTGCAAAATAATACTTAACTACCCCTATCAGCCAAAATATATCCAGTATAGAAAGGGAATGTGCACACTGCCAATTAGACTTCTGTGATGTCTTAGTCATTTTCCATTAAAAGCCACACTGTTCTGTGCTTGCAAAGTGGCCTGAGCCACATTGACGTCCACCACAGGTCATTTTGTACATAGGGGATCATACTGTCACCACACACCCTCCACTGCAATCCAACATATTTTATTATAGTGGATTGATTTTGTTTTTAATGCATGCTCTCTGCAAATAATACTTCTTAAAATGTGCTAGTGTCTAGTGTCCTATATTTTCTCATGGCTGGTTTGAAGCAATGCAGTATTTCACATACATAAAATCCGCCTATAACATCCCCTACTATCCTCAGCACTGAACCCTGACCTTTCCTGGTCTCACACGCATAACCTGACATGCGTATGGCCCTTTGTGCCATCTCTTCAGCCATTCAGTTCTGCTCTGCTTGTTCTACAATATTCTTTTTTCTTTCAAGGATGATTTATATTTCTCTCAATCTGATATCACCTGGATTAATTCAATTGATATTTGAGAAAAATTTGACTTGACTTGGTCCCAACAGCCCTTATAAACAGCATAGGGGAGGGATTCTTAGCCACTGTTGGAGATTTAGGTCATGACAAATAGTATAAACATCAGAATGAGGAGAAATTCAGCTTAGACCACCTCCCAAGGATTTGTTGTTTTTTTTTTTTTTTGTACTGGGGGTTGAACTCAGGGCCTCGCGCTTGCATGCTTTGCAAGTGCTGGACAACTGAGCTTCACCCTGAGCTCATTTTTTTTTTTTTTTTTTTTTTTTTGAGACAGGGTCTCGCTAAGTTACTCAGACTTCCTCTGGTCTCGAACTTGGGATCCTCCTGCCTCTGCCTCCCAAGGCCCTGGGATTACAGGCATGTGGCTCTGTGCCCGGCATCCCCAAGGATTCTTAAAAAGCTCATCAGCAGATTTCTAATCAGAAATATCAGTGGCCAGAAGATAGTCAAAATATAAAAAGAAAAATAGAACTTGAGGGTGGGCAGTGAGAAACTGAGGCATTAGTTTCTTCTATCATTTCTCTATTTTTCTCACTCAATAATTTCTATGGCCCTATCTTCAAATTCACTGATTCTTCTGCTGAACTCTATCTTTGGATCATTCCAGTGAGTTCTTTATTTCAGCTATTTTACGTTTCAGTTGCATAACTTTTATTTTTACTTTTTTCTTTTTAGGTTTTCTAACTTCTAAATCTTTACTGACATTTCCATTTTGTTCATACACTGTTTTCTTGACTTTTTTCTACATCTTCCTTTAGCTCTTTAAACATCTTTAAGCTATTTGTTTTAAAGTCTTTATCTAGTAGAATTTCCATAAGGTCTTTTTCAGGGACAGTTTCTGCTCATGTGTGTGTGTGTGTGTGTGTGTGTGTGTGTGTGTGTGTGTGTGTATGAACATGCATGGCATGATCAAAAAGTACATTGAATATTTAAATTAAAAAATCTATTATAGTAAAAGACAATTTGCTATTAATTCCTGTCAAAATTATTCCTCCTGGCTTTGAACACACTTATCCCATAAATTTTGCCATTTTCTGAAGCAGTTCTGGAAGTCCTCTTTTGTGAGTGTTTTTATTTGCACTGAGACAGGGAGAAGATTTTTTAAGGGGGATTAATGGCAATATGTCTTTTGATTTTTAACTTTTTAATTTAACCATTCACCATATTGTTTGTTCACACCTCGTATTTTTCTTTTTGAAGAGGCCATATTTCCTTTATTAATGTATGACTTATGTTTTCCTTATTGAAAAATGGGACATTAGAGTAAAATTATGCTGTATCTCTGACAATTGGATTCTCTCCCTTCCTAGCATTTGCTGTTTTTATTATTTTTCTTTGTTTGTTTGTTTGAGTTGTTTTATGCTTTCTCTGTGCTAAGGATCAGACTGAGGTATAAACTTAAGGGGTTTTTTTTTTTTCAGTTTTCTTCTGAGATTATACCTTTATCTGGGCATGCATGGTCACTTTCCAATATTCTCTTGTATAAACTTGCTTTTGAATGTTCTAGTCTTTGATTGTATGTACACAAAAAGAAGAAATAAAAAAGAAAAAGATGAAGGTAGTTAAAAAAGTAAGAACACTGATTCTTTTTTGTTGTTGATGGAAATTTTTAATGTACACCTTAATGTGATTCATTCTGACATGCTTTTCATTGTGACATTTCCATATATGCATTTTGATGAACATTATTCATATAGGTTACCCCTTACCCTCCCCTATGCTTCACCCCCTCCCCATCTAAGTCTTCTCTATTTTTTACTTAGTAATATTTTTCTATATGTCCTTGGGTTCCAGTTCTGTTTAAGATAGAAACTTTTCCTGTAGTAGTCTTTGTTTTTATCTTGTTAGAACAATTACATGCATTTTCTAGGCCATTTATATTGATACCATTCTTATCTTTCCCCCCTTTTATTTTGATCCGACGTTTGAATAGGATTTTTCCTTCTTATAATATTGAATCAGCTCCCACATATGAGTGAGAACATGTGGTGTTTCTCTTTCTGAGCTTGTAAGAACACTGATTCTTAAAGTCCTCTGGCAACTACTTCAACCAGAGAATGGCAACAATGTAGGGAGCTGCAACAACAGTGTCTGCTGACCTCTACACTTGCACTTCTGTGATTAGAAATAGCAATTTTAGTGATCAGTGCATCAATCTCTGCTCTTTGGAGGAAAGAGTGCTTTTTGGTTGTCCTGGCTCCTGCAAGGAACCTGTGCACAGTTCCCAGCCACTACTTAGTGGAGAGGGATAGGTGGTAACTCCTCTGGTAAGAGTTGAAATTAACTGAAATGAATGACAGTTTACCACACCAGCCCTCTCTTGGAAGTTGCAAGCCTTCAGTAAACCCAGAGTTAAAATAGTTACATTGGACAGTTTCTGCCTGTGCCATTGTCCAAGTGAAGTGAAAGATTCTTGGTGTTTCCTACCCCACCATTTTCCTGGAATCATGAGTGTCTTTTTGATAATATCAAAATCAAGTCAGGTAACTTCATTAATCAAAATATCCCAAATTGCCCAAACTGCAGTTCCAACATTCTAAGCTGAATTTCTCCTCTTTCCAATGTTTATACTATTTATCATGACCTAAATCTCCAACAGTGGCTAAGAATCCCTCCCCCATGCTGTTTATAAGGGCTGTTGGGACCAAGTCAAGTCAAATTTTTCTCAAATATAAATTGAATTAATCCAGGTGATATCAGATTGAGGGAAATATAAATCATCCTTGAAAGAAAAAAGAATATTGTAGAACAAGCAGAGCAGAACTGAATGGCTGAAGAGATGGCACAAAGGGCCATATGCATGTTAAGTTATGCATGTGAGACCGGTTCCTTCTTGCTGCTTTCAGGAATCCATGTTTTTGGCTTTTGACTGTTTTGACTTGATTATAAGGTGTCTAATTGTGAGTCTCTGAGTTTGTTGCACTTCTTGGGTGTTTACATTTGTGTCTTTCATTAAATTTGGGTAGTTTCCTGACATTATTTCTTCAAATAGTCTCTCTTATCCTTTCTCTCCCTCTTCTATTTCTGGAATGCCTACAATGCATATATCATTTCTCTTGATGTTACCCCACAGGTCCTTTAGGCAATATTCATATTTCTTCAGTCTTTTCTCTGCACAGGTGTGTGGGGTGGCCACATATTGGCATATTTTGCAAAAACTTCTCCACATTTACTGAGATTCCATGGCCTCAGTTTGAATAGAAGTAATGGAAGTTAGGAGAAGGCCTAACTGCAGTGATTGGCTACAGGAAAGGCAACTAAGCGGACAATGCAAAGTGCCTGGTGGCCTCAGGAAGCTTAGGAATAATCTTGCTTAGGGTTCCAAAACAGCAGGAACTCCCACTTGGGAGTTTCCAAGTCTATGTCGGCTTTTTCTTCATGGTGTGACCACAATGAGTGATCTTGCTTTCTGAGAAAAGGGAATTCCAAGAGTGAGTCACTGTTGCACAGCCTGGTGCTTCTCTAACTTCAATATATAGACTGGTCACTTGCATTCTTGTTAAAATGCATTCTGATTCAGTATGTCTGGGTGTCCCTGAACCACTTATCCTTTTGAAATACTTCCAGACCTCCAGGTGATGTTTAACAAACAGTCAATAAATTGAATTTTGACTAACAAAGGTGAAATACAAAGGGCATAGGGTTTGGAGTCATATAGACAGAGGTTTGAGATCTAGCTCACCTAGAGAATGATTCATCTCCTATGATTGTTGTAAGGGTTGAAGGGAAAAAATATGATTGTCTGTGCTTAGCAAAATGATCTAGGATGATAAACCATAGGGAGAAAAACAATTCTACCATATCTTATGCTTCCATCTCTGCCAGCCCTTTTAGCAGCCAATTTGGTGGGTCATCCCCCTAGGGCATTGAGTTGCCCACGTTTATCAATTAGCTGTGTTACTTCTGCTCATATCTGGGTACAGTTTGATTTCTTGGAGAACAATAAGTCAAGTCTGTATATATACCTCATTTCATTTGTGCCTACAGCTGAGTAACTCATGTGGTAATTACTCCATAGTCTCAGACACCTCTAATTTAGGGGAAAAGACAAAGCAGACTGCTTAGACGTCTAAGCTTCATTATCCAAGCTGGTTTTATCAGAGCTCAACAGTAGAGGTTATCAGGTATTGGTTCAGTTTTAATAAAGAGCTTTGTCTCCTATATAGATATTTTTCCATACGTACACAGTCATCTCAGCTGAGAGCCATCAAGGTATGTGAGCAAGAGGCCATATCTTGAACATTTATTCAATTCCTGGTTTATTATATCTTGGTTATTTTCAAGACCTCACCTTGATCTCTTACTCATAGCAGCCATTATTCTGTCATAGCACCACCAACGTTGCCATTACCATCACCATCATCATCCCTAGAAAGACTCAAACACAATTTCATCCAATTCAAACCGAATTGAATTTGCTCAGTGCCTATGTTGTCCTTAATTCTGTGTTTCTGGCCCCTGTATTTGTGTGGATAGATGGACCAGGTCCATTTGAACAGTCTGAGTCAGTTGGATGCACTTATACTAAGCACTGGGGATACTTGGCTGAACAACCCCAGTCCCTACCATTAGTTGTCCCAGGGGATGAAGAGACCAAGAACAGTGATGAAATGTGTCTCTCAAGTCATATTTTCCATTAATAAACAGGATGGGAGGGAACAGAAAGGAAAAGCAGCAGAGTCTCCCCAAGCTTAGGGCTGGAGTTGGGAAAGAAAGAAAGTGCTGGCCACGAGCAAAGGCAGCCACCAGGAGACTTGCTCATACTAGTTACAGGATTCCTATCTGGTTTGGACATTATCTGAAATTAAAATCATACCTGACATATGAGGCCCTGGAAGATATCCATTGTGCCTTTCCCACCTGAGATTATCTCCCTCTGGTTCTTATGCAATAAGAAAGTTGATGGAGAAAGCTCAGATGCCCTTTTTTTTCTTTCTGGCAGGAAATGGTCTTCACTGAAGTCATGGTGTTTAGAGAAGATTCTTCTGAGGATAACAATCTTGGTCAGAAAGTCATGCACTGGCTTTGCTTTAGAAGAGCTCATGTCTCTTTCTGTACCCATTGTAAATGTCATCCTGTCCTGGTCCCTAAAATTCACTTGGAATTAGCATGGTGCCTGAATCATGGTGGCTTTTTGTGGCACCATGCTGATTATTTCTACATACCTTACTCTAGCTTCCAAAACCTATATAAGCACAGAATTTCTGATCAACTTTACAGCTGATGGTACTGAGTTGCAAATGGCACAGGGACTTTTTAAATATTTATTTATTTATTTATTTATTTATTTATTTTGCAGTACTGGGGATTGAACCCAGGGCCTCGCGCTTGCATGTTCTGCAAGTGCTGGACCACTGAGCTGCATCCTCAGCCCATTTTTTCACTTTTTGAAACAGGGTCTCACTAAGTTACACAGGGTGCCTCTTGAGATCCTCCTGCCTCTACCTCCCCAGCTTCTGGGATTATAGGCATGCACCACCGCGCCCGGTTCACACAGGCACTTTTAAACCTGAATAAATATTGGATTGAAACTCAATTCTTTTAACTCTTGCTCAATACTCTTTCTTTGTACATAAGGGATTGACAAACTTTTCTTAAAGGACCAAAGAGTAAATAATTGAGGCTTTGTAGGCCACAGGGTCACCGTAGCAGCTACTCTATGATTGCAATGGGAACACATCCATAGATAATACATATGTGTATGAATGTTGCTGTGTTATAATAATATACTGTTGTATTTATTTATAACACAGGCTGCCCAGGCAGCCTATGGGCCACACAGAGTTTTCTGACCTCTATTCTAGTATATTCTTTGGAATCTAACCATTGATTCCTAGTGATAAGTTGGACAAACAGGCAAATGTACATTGGTTACCTCTGAGTTCTCATTCTATGGAATAAATACCTGAGGAATGAGGCCTGTTTCAAATCCTAAATCCTGATGTTTCTTGTAGCATCAGACATGGCCCACATCAATCATTGACTCTGTCATATCCATCCATTTGGACATGGATATCATCATAGAAAAGGGACCACATGCTCCTTACTTGACATTATGGCGTTAAATATTAGTTAATTTTAGGACTCTTGTCATCTGAATAGAGAATTTGAGGGCCATAGAGTTAAAAAGTGGATTCAATTTTCTTTTGGTTTCAGAAAAATATAAGCATCATTTCTTTTTCTACTGGGCAGTTTTCCTAACAACCTTCCATAAAAACAAAGAGAAAAACATTAAGTTAGCAAAATATTAACTAAGGGAAAGTATTTATACCGTGGGATGAGATAATATGATTCAGGTATTTCCTTTCTAGTAGAAATTGAAGATGAATGGATAATTAGAACATTGATTAGATTTTCTGTATCATAGCACTCTAGTATCCTATCCTGCCTGATCTCAGAAACTAAGAAGGGTCAGCCTGGTTAGTCCTTGGGTGTGGGAGACCACCTGGGAATACCAACTGCTACAGGCTAGAGAGAAGGACCTGGAAATCCATTCCCAAAACAATCTGTCTTTGAAAACCCTATGAATAGCAGAGAAGCACTGCTGTAGTGCCTGGTATGGCACAGTGTCAGAGAGTGTTTGTTCTGTTGTACATAGGGTCACTATGAGTCAGACCCGGCTCAATGGCTCCTAACAACCACAGCTATCAAACATCAGATATCGTAAGCAAGCGTCTGAGAATGTTGGCTCTCCTTCAGCTTACAATCAAATCCTCTAAGAAGGACTTAGAGTGCAGATAATCTGTATTGTGGATTAAGGTAAAACCCACAGACTTTTGCCACTCTGTGAAACAGATAGGCAAAATGCCATTCTTGTGGGAACAATTAAGAACTGATCGTTTGTTACCTTCCCAGAGAAATAGCAGCCAGAGCATTTTCTTACAAATGCTTTGGCTTGGGATTGTCAGAAATTATCCTCAATAGAAATTGTTGTTGTTGTTAGGTGCCTTCAAGTCGGGTCCAACTCATAGCAACCCTATGAACAACAGACAAAACACTCCCTGACACTGTGCTATGCCCAGCACTATTGTCAGTGCTCCTCTGCTATTCATAGGGTTTTCATTGGCTGATGGTTTCAAGAGTGGGCTTCCAGGTCCTCCTCCCAAGCCTATGTCACCCAGTATTCCCAAATGGTCTCATATCCAAGGAGCAACCAGGCCCAACCCTGCTTAGCTTCCAAGATCAAATAGGGTTGGATACCAGGGTGGTATGGTTGTAGACCAGTAGAAAATACTGCATTATATATTAGAGGTATCATAATATATATTGTTGGATATTATATCCATGCTAAAATCAAGAAAGACTGGAAATATGAGGGTTGAACAGAAAGGCCAGTCAAGATAAAGAAGAACACTTGAGAAGCCAACTAGAGTTAATTGTATAGTTTATGCCTGATTCCAATGATTTGGCACAAACGCGGACCAGCCTTATCTAAAGGGCCAATAAGGTAGGAAAGAAATTGTATTTGTTTGGTATGAACACATTCAGGGTTCTTAATTAATAAAACCAATGTGTACTAGAGAAATTTTGATAAAAGTACAGTCCACCAGTAGTATACAGCAGTACCTTAGCCAACTTCTCTGTGAGAAACAAATCCCAGGAATCAGAACTCCAACCATCCAGTCATTCATTCACAGATTCATGCATATGTTTTTATTCATTTATGCATACAAGCATTCGTCTATTCCTGGATTAATTTGCATAGTCGCCTCCCAAGATATATTTGAATGCATAAGTATGGGAATTCATTTATTCATCCATGCAAAAAGTTATTTATTCATGCATCCGTGAAACTTTGATTCACTCCTTCAGTCATAGATTTCTTAAAAGTATTCATTAATCTGTTCAGAAAATTGCCATTTAAAATTTACCATACCGAAAGCACTGGATTAAGCTGTGTGTAGAATGGAGATGATTCCCTATACTCACAGAATGCACACATAAGAAGAGAGAAAAAAAATGTGAGTTTCAAAATGCTAAATATTATGTCAATACAAAAAATGTGTTGCATGTAAAATGTTGGAGTTCACAAGCAAAGACGATTGACTTGCATTGAGGCAGAGGTGTGAAGCATACTGCTCAAGAGAACATGGTCCTTAAGATGTAGGATGACACATTGACAGAATTTGGACAGGCACATCCAGGCCAAGGGGACCATTTGAGGATATACAGGAGTTGAGAAAACACGTGTCTCTTGAGGAGAACATGCTGAGGAGTAGCAGGAGGCTCTTAATGGCTGGAAAACCGGGATTAGAGAGGCTCAAGAGGCTGATAGAAACCTGAAGGACAAGTGACCATGAAGGACTATGGATGCCAAGCAGAGGAGCTGGGACATGACCTTGTAGGTGGTAATGACTTGCTGGAGGGTTTGGGAGAGAAATTTTACTATCAGAAATGGGTTCAAGGAGGTTGATATAGGTGACCGTGGGTAGGAAGGCATGGAGAATTGCTGGGAAGCTGTTGACGGGGAAGATACTGAGAACTGGACCTAGAACTGTGAGAGAAGGAGGGGGAGGAAATAGATTTAGAAGACACTTTGATGGGATCTAGAAACTGGTCACAGAAAGAGAGAGGAGAGGAACAAGTTTCTGTAGGGTTTCTAATCAGATGTCCAGAAGATAGAGGTTGAATTTACTGAGGAAGCAGAGGAAGAACTGGGCTGGGAAGGAAGAGACAGAGGTTGGCCTAGATTTGCTGTGATTCTCATGATGCTGGCAGATGTCCTTGAAAGCAGAAGCAAATAACCTTGGGCTCTGCATGAGCCAGCACACCAGAGAGTCCCTTCCTTCCACTGCCCAGTCAACTGCACCACCATCCTAAGCCTCTCTCACCACCAACTCTCACCCAGACCCCTGGCTGCTGGAGGAAGAGGAACAGGGCATAGCAAAGACTGGCACGGGCTGGGAGGAGTGGATTTATCCCCACAGTGACTTCTGGAGTTCACTCATTTCCTCCTGATGCTTCTCTACCTTGGCTGAACTAATGAACCTTAGAGAACAAAGCTGTCTTTTGTTTGTTTGTCGTTTTGAGGTTTTCTGGTTGATTAAGATCTATACCAGCAGAAGAATATAAAATCACCAGCAATTCTTTGCTGAGGATCACAGGGCATTTTCATCCCCCGCTGACAAAACACTGAACTTAATTAAAAAAAAAAAAATGCTGTCCCAACCACTTTAGATGAGAGAAATTGTTAAAAGGATTTTTTCTTCCTTCTTTTTCCCATTTTAGTTGGTATTTTTTCTCTCTTTGCATCATTTTCTGCTTTGTTTCACACCCCCTGTAAATCAGATATCTTTTTTCAGAGAGCAAAAATTGAAATCCTAGTTACTGATAAAAACTACAAATGAATCTCACTCTGCATGAGGGCCAAAGGAAACAAGCAAGCAACAAAAAAGAAAAAAAGACAAAAACAAACAAACAGCAACCCAACCTGGTATTTGGTGACACTTTGAGGCTTACTTGTGCTCATCAAACCCTGATCGTCTGTGTCCCGTGGACCATTTTTGCACCCACCTCTCCTGCTCCCTCGGGCCCAACCTTCATCTTTGAAACCCTTCACTCTTGTTGGAAAAAGAATGCAGCCTTCACAGCTTCAGTCTGCTGGGGGAATGTAATTATCTAAAATGGCATGGATCCAGAAATCAGTTCCCCCATGAAAAGGATTTCTCATGAAAGATTAAGTGGTAACACATATGTCATCAGCACTCCCAGCTCTGGAGTAATTCTGAACAAACAAGAAAATGGCAACAGTTCCTGTCTCCAGTCTGGAAACTCTCTCCAGGTCTCTTCGTTCCCCAGGTGGCACAGAGCTTTTGAATTTGCTCAGGTGTTGTGGCATGGGAGCCAATAGACAGGCGAAGGGGACAACAGGCTTATCCATGCTGCACATTAAGAGAATGGGAGCCAGGAAAGCAGCTGGCTTGAAGGCAGCCCCTATGAGGCTGGCTGTTATAGGGACAGGACACTACACAGGCCACAAGGCCTGCTCAGCCCAGACCTCCTTCCTGTTTCCTGTAGCCCTCTGCCTTGGCCAGCATGGCAACACTGCCCTCTGCTGGGGCAGCACAGTCATCACACCCCACCAGAGCTCCCTTGGCCAAGGACAATGGCTGGGAACATGATGGGGAGAAGAAAGACTTGACAACTAAGCAACCTCTAGGGTCAGCTCTTGTGTGGCTAGCATGTCATGTGTCCCCATCTCTGATGTCTGCCTTAACCCAGGGTTTTGGAATCAGACAGACAGGTCGGCCACGTCTTTACTATGTGACCCTGGACGTGCTTTACCTTCCTGAGATGCCGAACAGAGAGAAAGTCACCTACATTACAGGACTACAGAGAATATGAAATGAAGATTCCTTTTCAGCAAAGGTAACCATATATCCATATTTCCCCAGGAGGGTCTCAGTTTATGCTGTGGACCTAATGTAATTATTAACAGCACCCCACTCATTCTCAAAAGGACCCTATGCAGGTGACAACGTATATGATCAGACTGTCCAAGACAGGACAACCTGCCAGACATAGCAGTTCTCAGTGGATTCCACTTCACCTCTCCCTTCTTAAATGCTGGTCTGTTACTTTGGATGCACATGTCCATTTTTAAAGGGATAAACAGTTTCCTTTCCTTTGCTTTTTGTGGGACAAATGGAGTCTTGGCTTTCCTGCATGCAAAGAAGAAAGAAGTAAGACAGTGTTAGGAAAAGTCAATGGTGAAGAGACTAGGAAGCATAGAAAAACAAACTCTAGCGGGACCCTAAAGAAACCCTGTCACCCTTTCTGTTTACAAGGATTGATAGCCTTTGCTTTACTTTTCTTCAGGACTGCAGCAAGGCCCAAATGTAGCAAGGGATATGAAAAGGCAACATTATACAGGAGCGAGATATCATTATCTGGTTTTCAATGGGTACCAACTATCCACAGTTTAAAAATACCTCTAGGAAAGAAGATACCAAATTTCAGCTTGTCTAGACACATAACTGTATTAAATACATTTATTTCTTCCTAGCCTGAGAAATGTGGGGAATTATTGAAATGTCTACACTGTGATAGCTCCAGTCAGTGACAATGCCCAAATTTTGTTGTATTGACATCCCTGAGAGGAAACTGGCACCAATGCCAGGGTAGCAGCTGATCTGCATATCTATTTACATAAATTTGCATTGGTGGGATGTTGCAAAATAAATGCTGATATTAAGGAAAATGGTTTTCTCCCAGACTAAGATATCCAAATAGCCCACAACAACAAAGAGCTCTGGTCTGTTACCTTCCATTTGCATGACCTTGGATGATTTGCACCCTCATTCTACTATGTTTCCTTATCTAGAAATGGGAATGATAATAACACTAAACAGGTTGGTGCAAGGAGTAAGTGCAGTGATGTGTATGAAGGATTTGCCCTATTAAGTGCTCAGAAATTAGCTACTATTATTTTCTCAGAGCCAGCTCACTGCCTGCTACCATCAGCCTTAGTAATATAGCCTCAGCTTTTCTCCTTCTGCAAATCATAAAAGTTGAAAATTTAGAGCTGGGAGGGATCTCAGAACATCTAATCAGTCACTTTCAAACTTTTATTTTATTTCTTTTTAAAATAACCATGGAACACTTTTTGAAAATGAAAGCTTACATGGAAACCCAGCATGAAGAGCTATGTACCATTATGGTTAAGAAAATGGGCTTTGCAGACAGACAGGTCTGATTTCCAGTTCTGGCAAAGCTGCTTATTAACCTTGTGACTCAGGGCAAATGATTTACCTTGGCTTTGAGCCTCTGTTTCATAAGGTATAAAATAACAATAGTAATTGTAAATATTTCATGAGGTTGTTATGAAGTTAAATGACTTCACACCTCTTGAGTGTTTAGTACAATGCCTGGCACATAATAAGGGTCCAATAATTACGTTAACTCCTGAGATTTTAATAAGTGAAATAGAATCAAGCAGAAATCCTCCAGCTGGTAGTCAAGAGAGCTAGAAGTATGTGAGGTGCTCCAGGGAACCCATATGATTCTATAGAGCACAATTCAAATCTCAGGTTCTAAGCCAGCAATTGGAAACCAAGATCCAGAAGACCCTTGTCCCCTAATCACAAGTAACATTAATTAACACCTTCTCCTAGCCTGGATTCTGATCCTGGGACTATAACTTTCCGGCTGTTTGATAGCATAGTGGTCCTTGGCCTTAAAGCCACAGCCACAAGGCAGCCTCTTTAGTTTAAATACCTTTTTCCAGGCCAGATTAAATTGAGCAAGATTGTGTGGCATCCCCTGCAGTTGGTTCCCAATGGGGTAAAATTGTCCTGAACTTGCACTTCTAACATCTCCTACTCTGTTCCGGTGCTTTCGACAGATCACAGCCAGAGGGAGAATGAGTCATTTGGTTAAAAATAAAAACACCACCATCTTCCCTGCGATGGCTTTGTTCACGATCACTGCAAGCTGGCACCATACACATCCCAAGCAGCCAGAGACAGCCAGTGGGCTGCCCAGGAAGTTGGCCCAACACAGATTTGTCATCGCTTTTGTTTTGCTGAAACACAGGGACTCAGCTATCCCCACCTGGGCTGGGCTCTGAGTGACATGAAGGTCTAAATTCCATTAGCATAGGGTGGATGGGATGGCCAAGTTCCAGAAAAGAAGGGCTGTGATTGACCCAGGCATCACTAAGAGGATAGAGTAATATTCGTAGCCCACAAGAAGCTGGTCCAAGCTCCTCATTTGACCAAGACCCAGAAATGAAGAGTGACTTATATAAGTCACTTAGCTGAGAGGAAGAGAAGCAAGACTCATATTCACAGCTCCTGCATGTCATAATTTCAGCTGCCATTGCTATTATTGTTCCTGATTCTACTTGCTGTTCCCCACACTATGCTTTATGTTGATTTTCTTTTCATCCTCAAAACAATCTTACGTGATAGGTATTGTTACTTTCCTCACTTAACAGATAAGAAAGCTGAAATGTAGACTGGTGATTTGCCTAATCTCCACTAGCTGGTACATGGTGAAGAGGCATATGGTATAGGGTTGTTTGAGTGCAGAACTTGGATTCCTGTGTGCTGAATCCTCAATGTTAGAGGGATGCGGAGTGTTTTATTTACCTTTGCATGTGCTAAGAAAGCAGGACCATGTCTTGTTAGCTACTGAATCCTCAGTTCTTGTTACAATACCTGCTCAGAAACAGGTGCCCTGCAAATATCTGTTGAGTTCCTCTGTGATGACCATGACGTTCACTCCATTAGGAATCATTTTTTCTTCTGATTGAGAGTGTTGGTGGCTGCTATGTAACTTTGGTCAGAAACATGTCCTCTGGCCACTTTGGGGAGGCATCTCTCTGCATCCTACATCAGACACTGTCTACACACCCAATGGATCCTCAGGCCAGTGAGAGGAAATAAATATTAGCATTGTACTGGATGTTAGTGAAGCCATGACACAAGTCTTGGTTCTACTATGTGACTTTGGAGAAGCTATCCATCTTAGCTGGATCTCCATTTACTCAGTGTATCAGAGGGGTCCACCTTTTGGCTTCTCTGGGCTGCACTGAGTAAGAAGAATTGCCTGGAACTACACATAAATTATATAATATGGTTAGTGCATACACATAATGGCAGGGGAGGTCATGAAGAAAATAAATGCTACAAAACACGTGATGTCAAAAGGTTTTGTGGTGTCGCATTACTAGCTGTCCTGAGCCATGTGTGGCCTGCAGGCTGCAGGTTGGACGTGTCTAGTAAGAAAACCTGATAAGAGTTTGCAAGACTCTATCCAAGAAGAGCTTAATCTCAGCACAGTATAAAGCAAGCTTTCTCAACCTCAGTGTGAGGGGCATTTTGAACCGGATAGTTATTTGTTGTGTGGACTTGTCCTATGCCTTGAAAGAAGCTTAACAGCATCTTCAACCTCTACCTATCAGATGCAAGGAGCTCTTCCTCCACTGTGACAAGGGAATACTTCTCCAGACATTGCCAGATGTCCCCAGGTATGCGGGCCTAAAACCTCTAGTGTGAATAGCCCAGGTTCTGCCCTGGCTTTGACATCATCCAGCTCAATATCGAGGGCTTGGCCCCATGCTCTCTCTGTCCTTGACCCCTTACCTGAAAAAGGAAGGAGTTGTTCTATTTGGCCAGGATGATTGAACCATGAATTTGCTCTGCTCCGGCTGTGATCCTTTCCTGCTGCGCCGTGGGTGGAGGTAATGATCAGTTGAAAGAAATGATGCTAAGTGCTTTGATGCAGGTATGTAACTGTCACAATCCGTTGCTTCTGTGAAGGGCAGGGTGGGGGTGTGGAGAGAATACTACATTCACTGCAATTGTAAAACCTCACAAATCATGTTAGCAACACAAGAAAAATCTTGTAAGCCCATTTCAAACCAGCCACTAGTCCCTGATGTGCATACTCCCGCATTGTTTACCATCATTTTCATGATGTAAACCCTGTTCTCCCCATGATCTAGAAAGACAGATGGATAGATAGATCTGTGTCTATCCAATAGGAAATAGAGAGGTGACAGTAGATAGGTGACAGAAAGATAGACAGAGGTATTCTATTATTTCCATTTCTCTAGAGAATCCTGACAGATGTAACCTTTCAACTGTCATCATCATCAACAATGTTCCCACATCATTCAGTTAAATATATATCCCAGCAACTGTGCTAGACTCTGAGAGAGACGACATGGCTCCACATCTGTCTGCTCTGTGACCTCTTTGGGAAATGAGCATAATATGCCTCAGGTGTTCTGCTTAGTCCTTCCGGAGTTAGGAGGGGAAGAGCCTCTTGTAAGCTCAGAAGTTCCTGCCCCCTAGTAAAGAATGGTTATTTGAGACAGAATCAGGAGAGTTTCTCCAGGTCTGTACAGTGTAAGCCTCCTGGGGCCAAGCTTCTTGTCTATTTTTTCCACTTTTACATCCTCCTTGCTTCAGTCATGGCCTTGTTGAACGAACGAATGAAAGATCCTACATTTCCAGTGACCAGCTGGGAATGCCAAGGTGACTGATATCCAAGCTCATATTGCATATGTAGATAAACATCCCATCATGCAAGGAAATCAAAACACACCCAAATGCAGAGAATGACTTTTCTATGAATTCCTCTGGAGCAACTCTTCAGATTTCCTTTGAAGAGCCAAACACTCTGGTCAAATGAAATCTTGTGCAAAAACACACTGTGCAATAGATGGGGTATAGCTCAGAGGGTGAGCACCTGTGTAACATATAGGGGGCCCTGGGTGCAATACCTGGCACTGAGAAAAATGCTGTAAAAAACAGGAGTTAGTTTGATTGAAGTGTATGTGTAGTGGTGAGGAGGATGAAGGTCCCAAAGACTTCCATCCCACCCATCTTGTCTCTTCTTAAACTCCCTCGTCTCTTTTCTTTTCCTGTTCACCTCCCTTTGGGTTTTCTTTAAAACCTGAAGTCTCAGAGAATACAGTTATAAAAGAGTGACCATAAATATTTTGAACAGTTAAAAGAACACTATGTAAGAAGGAAGATTTCAGCTTAGCCTTCTATCTGCCTCCAACTCATGCTAAGACCTTTGTCCAGGCACTTCATTTCTCTGTGCCTTGGTTTCCCCATCTCTAAAGTGGGAGAGATGGAGTGATAATGAGGGGTCTGACCAAGTGTAACAGCCCAGAACCATTGAAAAAGGCACTCATGTAACCTATCTACTTCTTCCTCTTTTGCAATAATCCCTTTTCTCTTACCCTGCTTCCCCATCTCTTCTTTTTTTGACCAAGTCAGGAGCCAGGGATTGACCAAATAACATGGGGTCCAGGTAACAGAACATCAGCAACAGCAACCAAGCAACTTTGTGGGGCTCCTGGGGCAACTCAGCTCTTGAATGGTGCAATCAGGTGACCACGTGCCATGATCAGAAATGATGAGGGAGACAACAAAAGACCAAAGTTGTGACAGCAGCTGGGACTCTACATTTGGCTCTAGCAGATGGAGGCACAATGCCGGGGCCATGTTCCAGGCAATTAAAGGAAATATCAGCATCTATTTGCCAACTAATTACAGAATATCATTCAAACATCATCCGGCCAGAACCTGTTCCCTGGCCCTCAACAGGGCCCAGACTGCAAGCAGTTAGCTCTTCATTCTTTTGATTATCACATTAATATCAGGTGAGCATCTTATAAGTTCTCTTGGCATAAGTTTGGCTGTGATAGGACTTTCTCAGGATGCTCTTTTCCTCCACGTAAATTTACATATCTCCTCTTTGACTGCCATTTTGCCTCAGTGTTTCCAATTTATGCATCCTGATGCCAGGGGGTCAGAAAACCTGTCTTCCAAATCTTATTTCTGTCACTTCTTGGAATGATCATAGACAACTTCTATAAGCACTGGATTTCATACTCATTTTCCCTCTTGTTCAGGTTCCCAGGCTTGTGACATCATCAAAGTATCCTAGGCATTTTAGAGTGCATTACAAACTACAAAACTACTGTTCAGATGTTAGTGTTTTTGTGGTCTAAATAGCTATTTGCTTTTTCAAAATCCTTTCTTCCCCCCAGTCATTTCTTGTATTGGATGCCAGGGAACTCCAGTTCATGAAATGATAATGAGAATAGGGAAAAGAGTGTACAGGATTCATAAAACAAATGAAATTGAATTTTCAATTATGCAAATCTCTTTGTGCAGACCTTCTCAGTACCTTTAAGCCAGAAGTATTACCTACTCACAGAAACTTTTGGTTTTCTCCCAGGTATCACTTACTTTTATTTCCAGAACTAACTTAGCAGGAAATAAAATTGGAGAACTACTGATCTATACTGTCATGGATGGGAGTGTCGCTGGTGTTACAGGTGGTAAAAGAATTTACCAGACTTCAGAATAGAGTAGAAAAGAAAGTTTATTAGGATATAGCAAAGGGGCAGTAGGCAGGCAATCAAAGAGAGTTTAGCGCTCTGCCCCTGGGTAATAAACTGCTGGTGTTTATAAGGGGTTTCTGGGCAGACTGCAGCTGGCTTGACCTTAGCTGTAAATAACTCACTTTTGAAACTGTTTGGGGGATGTTGTCTGATTAACCTTGCTTTGAAGACTCTTGTCTCAGCTGCTTTGTCCTTGTCCATTGCTGGTTATTTTAATGATGGAGCCTGCTCTCAGAAAGTACTGTCTCTGTAATGTCATATCATCCCCTGTTGAACCCCTAAGAAATAACTTCTCCCCACCTTCTATCAAGGGAGGTGCATTATAATGACCACTTTAAAGCTAGAAAAATTAAAGCCAGGAAACCAAAGAAGGCAAGGTGCAGAGAAATTAGGTCACTTCTAGACTGTGTTTTTCTTTGGATATATATTTTTTTCTATTTTCTCCCTTTTTCTTTTTTTTTTTAGAATTACCTGGCTAATAATTTGCCCAAAATGCAAACCACTAAGTCCTACAGGAACAGAAATTTTGTGGGTGGGGTTCACCAATGTTTCTTTCAACATGTACTCTCAAATGATTCTAATGCATGTTAAAGGGCCACATGCATTGACTTAGTTACTTATTAATACCGCCATCTCTTATTCCATATGTCCCGGTTTGGACAGTAAATTGGATGGTCATGCTAAATATAGCTATCCTGGCTGAAACGTTTTGTTAAATAACACCATTTCTTTTGGTAAACGGTACCTCTATGCACATACACACACACACACACACACACACTCATACACACACACATACACACAACACATAAACACACAACAGGCCACCCAGTCTTCTTACCCTGGTATGTATTGGATTGCTGGGCAACTCAACTACTTACAAACTAATGCTTAGCACTCCAGAGTACGCATATTCCCCTTCTGAAGGCCCCTTCTGAAGGACCATTGCCATTATTGTGAAAATTAGAACTATATGAAGTGCTTAGCATAACACCTGCAATACAGGAAGAATCCAATAAATGATAGTCATTTCTATTTATTTTCTACTTAACTGGCACTTTGTCCTTGCCATATCATGGTAGCTTTGGGCAATAAAATATGAAGAAGACAGAATGACCTCTCCTTCATAGAGCTTAGGATCTGGCTAGAGAGACTAACTGCGAACAGTAATAATGCATTCTGGCACATGCTTTGGTTGGACAAGTCCACAGAGGGTGGGCAGCCGAGGGAAGTGGGGAGATGGTTAACGTGTATGCAAAAGCAGTGGCATGTGGGAAAATCCAGAAGATAAGAAAGAGTATGACACATTCAGGGAAATGCAGTGGCTCAGGTTGGCTGGAGCTTACTGTCATGGTTGGGAGAAAATGTGGAAAAATAATGATGATAAGAGATGAGTCTGAAGATGTTGGCAGGGGCCTGATATCAGGAGCAAAAATCATTCTGAGGGCAATGGGGAGCCGTGGAGAAGTTCTCAGCATGTTTAGTTAGTATTACAAAGCACGTTCTAGTCATTGTGCAAGTGAGGGAAGACCAGGGCTATGAATTAATCTCCATGATAGTGCTTCCCTGGTTGAGGAAAATGGAGCGGGCCATGAACAGTGTCTCTACAACCACATTTACTGAGTTTTGTTTCAAAGTGTCAAAATAATTCTTTCCCCAGTACTCTGGGGTTGAACTCAGGGCCTCATGTGTGTTACACAAATGCTCTACCACTGAGCTGCACCCCCAGTCCCTTTTTTAATTTTCATTTTGGGACAGAATCTCACTAAGTTGCACAGGCTGCCTCTGGCCTCAAACTCACGATCCTCATGCCTCTGTCTCCCTCGTATCTGGAGTTATCAGCATGCACGATGGTACCTAGCTCAAAATAAAATATTTCTGGTTTTCTTTCCCACCATATATCATTGGACTTTGTTTTGGAAAACAATATGATGTTATTGTAGTCTGGATACTTGGATTTCAAGATGGGGTTTTGCTTTCATTGTTCTTGCCATCTTTATAGACCTCGGTTTAGGTCTCTAACACAGGAGTCTGTGGAAGCCATGGACTGGTATCTGTTCATTGCCCCCAGAGAGGGAGGTGAGTGGCAGGCAAGCAAGTGAAGCTTCATTTGTATTTACACAATAAGTGGAATGTGCTTGAATCATCCAGGCACCAGACCCCACCCCGTCCATTGAAAAATTGTCTTCCATAAAACCAGTCCCTGGTGCCAAAAACGTGAGGGACCACTGCTCTAACAGATGCAATTTATAGTAGTTCACCCACTGTTATCTCAGGATCTATGTCACATCCTTGCTAATAAAGTTATTTTTCTTTTTATTGGATTTGCCCATTTGTTTTTTACAGTACTTGGGAGTGGACAGTCAAACTGAGGGATATTTGCCTGCTAGGCAAGTTTTCTCAGTGGGTAGAGTGCTGCGCTGCAGTCTCTGAGGCCCCAAGTTCAATTTCCAGCACTGCAAAAATGGGAGAAGGGCCTGGCAATCCACTCCCAAGCTAATCCCAAAACAGTCAGCCATTGAAAAACCTGAGGGTCGCTATGAGTCGGATACCGACTCGATGGCACAGAACAACAACAACAACAGGCAAGTTTTCTGCCACTGAGCTGCACCCAGCCACCAGTCACACCCACTGCCCAGCCCTTTATTTATTTTTTTTCTTTTTTATTTTTTTTGACTCTGAGATACAGTCTCATTTATATAGGCTGCCACTAGCCTTGAACTTGAGATCATCCTTCCTCTGTCTCCCAAGTCACTGGGATTACACATGTGCACCAAGGTACTCACCTCTTAACTTTGCTTCTCGTTTGATCTGTGTTGGGGTTTTAGCTCTAGCCTGGCTAAAGTTAGGGCCAAACCCTCAACATAGCAACGTGGTCGATGTCAAGAAAGAAGGACCTCGGGAGACCTTCTGGTGGTTGAGCAAGGGTAGGTAAGGTTTATTGGGATGCTCCCCTGATGGAGAGCAAGGAGCAAGCAGCCCCTATAGAGCAAAACTCTATCCCTTTAAGTGCTGGCTCTAGGCCTGCAGCATGGAATGCTGCAGGCTAAGTGCTGGTACAGCTCAGCCTTAAAGGCACAGCCACAGCCGCTGGTGTTCAGTTGAGGTCCGATGGTCTTGACTCTCACGGCTCACCTTCTTTACCCCCCTCCTTCCCAAGGATGGGGGGAGTTGGGAGGTTCTTCGTGGGTTGCTAGATGCCTTCAGCTCTTTGGGGCCCCTGGGCTTGATCTCGCCGGCTTGCTAGATGGTCTTGCTGGAGTAGGAAGCGCTGGTCTAGGTGATGAGGTTCAGGAGACGGTCAGAGAGGTGAGGATCAATGGTGCTACAGAGGTGAAGATGGGGTCCAGGAGCCCTGCTTTTATAGGGTCCTGGAGGGGTCACATGGTGGGGTTCAACCAATCAGGGCACACACCTGACAGGTACAGTGGGTAAACTGACATACCTGCCAGGTGGAGACAGTTATTACCTGCAAGAGGTGAGGGGAGCCAATCAAAATTAGGGTGGTTAGGGCAGGTCAGGCTGGCCGGGGGCCATCTTTGTTCACTCGATGGGAGGGGCTGTTTTGAGTGAGTGAGATGAGCCCTGGGGTCAACTAGGGGTCAGCCCCTCAGGCTGTTATGAGGGACCCTAGCTGAAAAATATAATTTTAAAAATACCCAACAGATCTGCAACATAACTCCATGAGTTAGGCCAGGTGGAAGTGAAAACTAAGATGCAGAGAGAGTGGACTCTGTTCATGGAGGTGGATGATGGCCTTTTGTCTGAATTCTTTATGGTGGCTGCATCACCATGTTGCCATCCATTACGTATCACTGTGTCAAGAGGATGTTGGGTGAGGTGAGGTGTGAGAGACAGAGGCCTGTGTGGACGTTTGAAGTTGATTACTGTGTTCCACCCACACCTCTGCCTCCTACCTGGGCTCAGGAGGAGAGATGCCAGAAAGGAAACAGAGGAGGGAGAAAGAGAAGAGAGAGATATGCCGTTTCACCTCCTAGAATTGTACAGCAGGGCACAGGTAGTGCCAGAAGACTTGTTTCCCCAGACCCACAACTTCTGTGTGGGTTTAGAGCCACCCCAAGAGAAAGAGAGCCACAAACACAGTAGGAAGAGCACTCGGTTGAGTTTCAACTCTGTCATTTACCACCTGGGTAAACTCACCCTCTCTGAACCTCAGTTTCCCTATACATATGAAGACATGAATAATATCCTCCTCCCAGGGTCATAGCAAGGATTATTGAGCAGACTGGATTGAATGAGATAATACCTGAAATGTTCTTCCCCTAAATAATTGCATAGTTCCCTCCCTCATTGTTGGCCTTTACTCAGATGGCTCTTCTCGCCAAGGCTGTTCTTATCCAACCCATTTAAAATTGCAATACTCTTCCCTCCTATCCCTATTCTGACTTTAATTCCCCAAAACAGAACTTACCTCCATTTAATACAATGAAGGGTCTACTTGTTTATTCCATTGTGTCTCCTGCTTTTGCAGGAGATGAAGGATGGTTTGTCTATTTTGATCATCACTGATTCTCCAGTTCAAAGAACAATGCCTAGCATGAAATAGTCACACAGTGGATAGACATTGACTAAAGTGAGGGAAAATACATTAGTCATTTGTTTTGCTTTTTCAGAACTATTTGTTATGTTACCCGAGTCAGCTCAATTTGTTTGTTTTTTACTATGTAATGCATGAACACTAAAAATAAATAAATAGATAAACACTATTGTTAGGCATAGGGGCTGGGATTTAGCTCAGTTGGTAGAGCGCTGCACTGCCGTCTGAGGTCCCGAGTTCAATTCCCAGCACCGCAAAAATGGGAGAAGGGCCTGGCAATCCACTCCCAAGGCAATCCCGAAACAGCCATTGAAAACCCAATGAGGGTCGCTATGAGTTGGATACCGACTGGACGGCACCTAACAACAACAACAGTAGTTAGGCAGGTGGGGGTCTTCTCCTCTCCTCTGACAGAACCACCCCGCCCCACAGAGTCCTCTACAGTGGGCCTTTGTGCTCCGGGAGGGCAGGTACTGTGTCTTGGTTACCATGGGGACCAGGATCCTCATTCTCCTGCTGCTAGTGCAGGACCTGTCAAAGATGGTTCCTCCCAATAAGGAGGTGCCTCCTTCTATCCATTATCTCCCAGTCCAAAAGAGCCTGCCAAAATTTTGACTGGAAAGTCTGCCCCACCTGGTGACTATTCCAGCCTATCAGAATTGGCCACACACTCACTTCCTACCTATTCTCATGCAATAAGTCAATTACTCTTTCCCCCTCCCATCTAGAGCCCATAAAAGCCTCGCCCCTTCCTCCCCCAGTGGCTGTTCTCCCTTTGCTAGAGACAGCCCCAGCAGCTTCTCCCAATAAAGGTCTGTTGAGTTTACAGGTTTTCAGTTCTTTACCTAACAACTATGAAAATATAAAATAAAATACACAAACAATTATGGAAAAGGCCTCTTTAAGGCTCCTTTTTCCATGTCCTCCTCCCAGGCAGTCATAGCCTACTCTTAGCAATGAAAGCTCCCACATCCACTCTACATGTTCACAGGTGTAGAGGCGTACAACGTAGTACAAACACCAGCACAGCACATACTACACACCATGCATAGCTTGTAACCTTCATGCCCATTAATTCATTAAATCTCTACAAGATCATCATATGATAGGTGACATCTGTACCCTAATTTATAGAGAAAGAAACTGAGGCAGAGTTGCTACTCCTTTCATATAAAAATAAGACACACAAAGCCTAACAATCCACACATGCCTTTTCCAGTTCAAGTATGTAGTTAGTATACCTGGATACTTAAGCTCCCAATCCATCTGTTCCTTCCATAACCACTTCACATTAACATAGGACTTGAATTTCATCCTAGCGACTAACTGGTTTATAATTTTGTTCTCAGTCTTCTCTCACCAGAGGCCATACTGAATGTCCTTAAAACACCTTTCTCTTAACAGTTTATGATTTTTGTTCTGCCAGCGTCTGCTCAACTTCTCACTGTTTTGCCTTCCCTTTGAGATTAGGTGCAGGGTCATCTCCCCTATTCCCCAACCTGAGGTCAAATCCATTTATGAGTCCCTACAATGCCCCTTTGAGTTTCTTATTAACACCCCTATTTGATTACTTATTCTCATGTAGTGGGAGAAAGATGTGGCAATTTACTCTCAAGGCAATCCCAAGACAATCAGCCATTGAAAAACCTGTGAGGATCTCTATAAGTCAGACACGACTTGATGGCACCTAACAACAATTCTCATGCAACAGTTCCTGCTATTGCTGCTAACTTGCTGATCTTTTCCTACCAAGGATTCAACCTGTTTGAGCTTCCAGGTTCTTATAGGTGTGATCAAAAAAATACTGTGCATGTTTAATTTAAAAAAAGAAAAATTAGAGTAGAAGACACATTGCCTGAGTGTCTTCCATTCCATCTTCCATCATGGCACCACTCCCTGTCACATATCTCTTCTATGGCAATTTCTATCAAATAAAAACATGATGTGTCCTCATCCACCTTATTCACCAGATCTGGCACTGTCCAACTTCTAGCTCTTCCCCAAAGTCAAAAGGACCATGAGAGGTAAGCATTTTGAATTGATTGAGGACATTCGTAAAAGTGGACTTCCAGAACTGCATTAGAAAGTGGCAAGAAGAGTGGGATAAGTGGGCTAGAAGTCAGAGGAGCATCTTCAGGAGGATTAATGGCAATGTGTCATTTACCATACATAATCATCATGCGTTATAACAATCCCTCACACTAGGAAAGTGATCTACAATTGACACAGTACTTATTGAAGAGGGTTATCAGTTAGACTTACAAAACTGCAGAGGTGAACCTGATGGATGAATAGATCTGGTGCTTCCCAAACTCTCTGCTTCACATGCCCTGGCAAGAAGAGCCCAGAAGGTATACTGGAGGTCCTTGAACTCTCTTCAATATTTCAAAAATGCTAACGGGAATCATATATTTCCCCAATAAAATCAGACTTTAATTGCTTTTGGTGGGAATTATATCAACTAAAATTGCTACTTATTGGAAAACTAATTATCCTTTAATAAAAGTAGCTTAATAGACATACCGCTTGGAACACTAGGAGTCTATGGAGAAAAAGCCATAGAGAACTTAGTAGTGAAAATATGGGAGACTTTGAGCACAGGGATCCCCATATTTTATGGAAGAGGAAGGTGGAGCCCAAACAAGTTACACCCTGAAAGTCTCGCTTTTCTTCCTCACCATGCCTTCCTTACATGAGGCCTTGCTTATTGTCTGCTGGACGTATGCAGGAGTGTCCTGTCTGGTCTTGGTCTGATCTGCCCCCTTCATTTCACACTGCAACCTTAGGCTGTGCACTCCTACATGCTGACTGACTGACATTCTCTGATGACTCCCCATGTTTGTTAGGACACAGGAACATTCCTCTATGTGAAACACAAGGGCCTTCTGGCTGTGGCCTCAGCATCTTCTCCTATTCACCCTGTGCTCCAGCCACACCTGCTGATTTTTGGCCCCTGGATGCACCAGGCCAGCCCACTGACCCTCTCTATCTTTGAGCCCGCTGTTCTTGCTCCCCATAGAGATGGCTTTTCCTCTACCTGTTCGATTACTAACTATGACCAATCCTCTGAGTCTCAGCGTTGTCACACCTCCTCCAGGAAGTCCTCACTCCCCATTCTCCTTTACTCCAGAACAGACCCAGGGCCTGTTCGGGCTCTTCCACACTCCATGCCTCCCTCTGGCAAGTTCTTCTGACAGTGCCCTCCGTCTTCTCAGTGCACACACGGGATCGCTGAATGAACAGGACATGTGCGGGCAGAGGCAAGAGTCAAATGCTGGGCTTCTGATTTCTGGTTGAAGGGCTCCTTAGGGTACAGAGCACTGCAAGCATTTTGAAAGCCTGAAGCACTTGGCTTTTCTCTCCATAGAGCCCCTATTTTGAGAAAAAGTTATCTAACATTGAATTGGTTCAAAAGTAATTTTAGAACTACCAGGTAGGGAAGAAATGCCTTATGGGATGTTAGGAGACAGATTCTGCCTTCCAAACTGGAAGGACATAGGACAGGCTTAAGGCAGAAGCCCAAAGTGGAAGTGGCTTTTAGGCAGAGGCACTTATAGCAACTTCACAAATACTGCCCAGGATATGTGCTAAATACCTGGGACTTAGGGTCTCCAGTCTTTGAGCCTCAAATTCCCTTCATCCTCATCATGCTGTTGCAGACATGCTCTGAGGCTTGTCTCATGTAACCTCCTGGGCTGTGATCCTTCCATCTGTAAGGAGTTCCTCATGGCCTTACGTGACCTCTCTGAGTTTCAGTTCTCTCAACTCTAAATCAGGAGAATTACAGTTTCTCTGTTCAGATTATTCTCACAGAGGAAGATCATGTTTGGAAAGCTTGACACAGTGCCTGGCACATTGCCAACACTAATTATTGATGATCAATTATCACCATGGTTGTTGCTAATATTAATATTTATCCCCCCCATCATGAGATGGGTATATACCTTCTCACTCAGTGAAGTGATCAGAATGCCTTTCCATTTGGACCAAAAAAGAGAGATGACCCCTATAATTTCATTACAAAGGCCTCTGACTCTTTTTCTGTCTTTAGTTGATCTTGCAGAATCATAGACAGTCGGGCCTAGAAAGGTTTTCAGAGGCATACACTTAACCTTCTCTCCAATATTTGAATTCTCTCTATGATCTCCTCTATCAAGTGGCTGTTAGACGTATACCTGAATACATCTGGTGATGGGGACCTCATCGCCTTCTGAAGTAGCCCACACAGTACACAGTTCAAAATGCTAAGCTCTCTAACATTCATCTAAAATGAAAACTGCAGTAGCCTCTTCCTTTTCTCCCACTCCTCTTTTTCACCTCCAACTGGATCTGTAGAAGTCACAAAGAATTTGCAGAAGCCCAACTTCAGCAGCATTTTTCTCCAGATTGTAACAAACTTACTTCGTATTTGTTGGTCATTTTTTTACTCCTTCCTTCTGAAAAGAGTCTTAAGCACATTTCACCATTCGAAGGATTTTTTTTTCCCCATCTGCTGGTTCCCACTGGGATGAAAAGCAATAAAAAGTCAGAAAGACATATAGGTTTGCCTTCTGGCTTTGTCACTTAGACGAATAACACCGTAAAAAACGGTGAATGCTATCGGTTAAAGTGAATTCCCTCCTCTGCCCTGTACATTTCACAGAGTTCTGGTGCAGGGGGTTTGGACAGGGAAATCTTTTCCTGGAGATGGATAAGTTGGTGAGTTAAAGATTTTGCATTAAAATCAGATTCTGGTTATAATATCCTCCTGACAGTTGTATTTGGTCCCCTACTTTGTGAGTGGTGTAAATAAATCTCAGGGGGCGCCCAGGATATCTGGGAACATCATGAAGTATCTGCCAGTCAGAGCATAATAACAAAGAGCTGCTTGGAGCCCTTGCAGTTATCAAAGGGTCTGTCTGCATTCTGATATTCTTTCTCCTTCCCCACCCCCTGCACTGGCTTTCCCATCTTCTCTTTTTAGTGTCCTTTGTGTTTCTAATCAGCTTCCTGGATCTACTGTTGGGTTCAGGAAGTCCCATGAATACACATGATGAAGGGATCTTGTAATATTTCCCACTTTCCAGTGAGAACTATGCTGGTTGGTAATGTTAATATTTAATCACAAATAAAGTGTCTGAAGTATTGCTGGGGAATTTTCCATTAAGATATGGAGGTACTTGGAAAGTATTCTCACCTTGGTGGAAAACCTAATCAGGCAAGTAGACAACATGTAGTATTAGCAAAAGATGCCAGTGGAGCTAAATCTCTTGCCCTGCTGGGGATTAAATGTAAATTTCAGGTCCAGAGTAAATGGAAAACAGAGAAAAGGCTTCTTGATGCCTGCGCTCTCTGATCAATCTGAACAAGATTAAAAACAGAAAGGTGGACATTTTGCCTTTGATGTAGGCAGGAAGGGCAGAAGCATATGCCAAAGTTGGCTATCAACTTTTCTTCTATGAGACTATAGCCCCATAGATACAATAATAGACTGTAAGCTAGAACTTACATTTGTATCACAATGTGAAATTTGAAAATGTCTTCATAGATATTGCATCATTGGAGAGTCCCCTGTGGTGACTGATAAGATTCCCATGGCTTAAGGAGGGTGTGGAGGCACAGAGGCATAAAGATGTTCGCTCAAACTCATTGACTGTATATGATTGGGTTTTGAAAGCAAGTTTTTCTGATTCCAAACTCAGTACACTTCCATTAAAGCACACTTTCTTTTAACAAGTAAAGGAGAAACAAGGAGATGATAGTGGTGGTGATAGCGATAACAATGACAGTGATCATACTGATGGCAAGTTACATTTTCTTCATATTCTGAATCCTACTAACTGCCAAGCCCTGTGTTAGACACTTTCCATTAAATCTTTCAGTTACTGCTTATAATGAGAAAATAAGTTCATTATTCTTACTTACTAATTTTATAGGTGGACAAAGGGGACCAGAGAAGTTAAATGACTTTTTCAAGGTTATAATAGGGAATTACTCAAACCTAGTTCTGGCTAAATTTAAATTTTTTGTATGTTATTAAAACACACACATGCACATATACACACACACACACAAAGAAAAAAACTATCAGGTGATTGTGATGATTAATTCTGTGTTTCAACTTGACTTGGTTAAAGGATGCCTAGATATCTGGTAAAACACTGTTTCTGTTTATGTCAGTGACAGTGTTTCTATATGTGGACTGAGTAAAGATCTCCATCATCAGTGTGAACAGGTATCCTCATATCTCCTGCACACATTGTTGTTGCTGTTGTTAGGTGCCATCGAGTCGGTATCCAACTCATAGCTATCCTATATACAACAGGGGAAATACTATTGTCAGTGCTTCTCTGCTGTTCGTAGGGTTTTCAATGGTGGATTGATTTTTTGGGAGTGGGTTGCTGGGTCCTTCCTCTAAGCCTATAGCACCTGGTGTTCCCAGGCGGTCTCCCATCGAAGTATTAACCAGGTCCAACCCTGCTTAGGCCGAGATCTGACCTGCTTAGGCCCGACCCTGCTTAGCTTCAGAGATCTGATGGGATCGCATGTCACAGGGATACAGCTAGGCCCTGCGGACATTAGTAGAACAAAAAAGGAAGGCTGGCAAACTTGCACTCAGATTACACTGGGCATACCATCTTCTCCTGCCTTTGACTCTCCTGGTTCTTCGGCTGTCAGGTTTATACTGGAACTACACCACAAGCTATCCTTGGGCATGTAGAGGTCAAAGGCTGACAGGTAGATTGATTTACACAGTTACTCTTTTCAGAACTTTATTCAGTTAGTGGTGCTCACAGAGCAGCTGGAAACTAACATGGGCATAAAGTTGAGAAAGATGCTGAATGCACACCAGTAGAGCCGATTATGCCCTAAAGCATGTATTGAGCATCTAGAGCATGCAGTTCTAATATACAGAAGGGCAAGTTGGATGGGATCTTGGCAAAATCTGGAAATTTGTGATTAGAAAAATCATTCACGAGTCTTAATGAATACCATTTCAGTAGAATGTAGGCTTCTAGGTTGCGATGAGTGGTAGAATAACAGTAAGTGAAGGACATGTATCAGCAAATTTTCAATAAGTTTGTGGTCAAAAGGAGGAAACATTAGTAGCAAAATGGACTAAATGCTTATCAAAGTCAAGGGTTTTCCCCCCACTTCTTTTAAGATGAGAACTGGACATTTTCCTGGGCAAGAGAAGGATACAGCTGAGATGAGATTAAAGATAAAGGAAAGAGAAGGAAAAATCAATGGGGAGAGTGAAGACAATGTTGGAGGATTGCAATTTAGAAAAGAGGGTCATCTTCCTCTGAGGCTCTTTGCACATTAAAGATTTGCCTCACTGGATGAATCATATCAGATTTCTGGAGTGGGAAAGTCCTCAGGGCATGAGCAAGGGGAATCTATGTTCAAATTCTGATTCTGTCCCTTTCTAACTCCCTGATCTTATACAACTCAATTAACTTCTCTGAACTTTCACTTCTACATTTGTGGAAAGGATACAAAGTAAGCATGCCCTCACCCAACTCCTTGCACTGTTCCAAAGCAAAGATTCCCAAACTTGCTTAATTCATAGGGCCTTAGTAATTTTTTCACAGTTCCCTATGCCAAAAGAAAGACCCAATAGTTGTATTGATTGAGGAGTTGAGTCTGGACTATTTAATAAGTATTTATGTTTCATCATTGAGTACACAAAAAATTTTAAAAGTATAATATTATTAGTTCATTCTTAAATCAATACAATTACTCTTGGGCCGTGTGCACCTGTGGGCACTGTGCAGTTTTTCAAAAGGCATTAGATTGGACACCATATTCCCTACTTCATGGTCCCCATTGACCTTTGCATAGTACTTGATTTTTTAGTATAGCAAACCGTAAAACCCATCAATACATATATATGCCATCATTGAATAGATTGTTATCTGATCTGACATTGAGACTGTGAATTGCAGTGAATTGTGAATGGCCCAGTAGCTACATGGTATCTGGCAGATGTCAAATGCCACTCAGTTTTTCCCTCAAGTATTAAATATCTCTAGTACCTGTCTAAATTTTCTATGGCCCTTGGGCACTCTGCACATTTTGGAAAGTATCATTCCAAAGATTAAATTAAATTATATATGCATGATATAATGTATCATATACAATGAGCCCTTACAAATTAATAAGAAAAGGATACAGAATATCCCAGATAAAGATACAAGATATCACAACAAGAGGTGACTTTGGGAGGAAGGGAGGCCAAGGAAGAGGGAGAAGAATAGGAACAGGAAAATAATCAAAAGAGAAAATCCTAATGGCCAATACAAGCCTAAAGTGGAATAGGCTTCTCTAGTTGTTAGGGAAATAAAATCAAAACAACAATGAAATAATATTTTCACCTAAACAGTGCATGAAAACTAAAGATTGATTCTGTCTAATGGAGGATAAGAGTGTAGGAAAATAAAAACTCTCTCATACTGCCAGTGAAAATATATATTACTGCAGCACTTTTTGAAATTAAGCTGGAAGTAGCTAATAAAATTTAAAAATTGTATCCATTTAGCACAGCAATCCCACATGAAGGAACCAGCATAGAGAAATAAAAACACCAGCATATATGAATATATTGTCAAGGAGCTTTATTAGGTAATTGTTTATCATAGCATAAAACAAACTCTGGAACCAACCTGAATGTCTGTCAATAGTAGATGCATCCCATGGAGATTTGTTTAGTTATTAAAAGAATGTGTTAGATCTATTTGTATTGAACAAAAGGAATGTCAGTGAAAAAGGCAAAACACAGAGTAAATGGGCATAGTAGGATGTTCCTTTTTTAAGTAAGGAAATAGAAGAAAAGGAAGCTTATGTTTATACAAGCATATGGAAAACCAAGCGGGACAAAAACTACTATACTTAATTATTGATATTTATTAAAATGTGTATGTGGCTGGGGGCAGGGCAGATGGCTGTGAGTAGGGAAAGGGAAAATTACTAGCTTTATCTGTGTTCATATGTAAGTTGTTTTGCAGGTATTTTGGCTGGAAGTACAAATACAAACAGTATTTTGGCTCTAAGTAATTTAAACAGTTGTTGTTGTTGTTGTTAGGTGCCGTCAAGTCGGTATCCAACTCATAACGACCCTCACAGGGTTTTCAATGGCTGACTGTTTCGGGATTGCCTTGGGAGTGGATTGCCAGGCCCTTCTCCCATTTTTGGGGTGCTGGGAATTGAACTCGGGACCTCAGAGACTGCAGCACAGTGCTCTACCAACTGAGCTAAATCCCAGCATTTAAACAGTAAGTGTAATGATATGTGTGAGGTGCTGCGGTTTAACTCAGTTTGTAGAGCACCGATCTATGCTCTCTGAGGTCCTGGGTTCCATCTCCAGCACTTCAAAACTGGGAGAAGGAATCTGCAGCCCACACCCATAACAATCCTGAAACAATCAGCCATCAAAAATCCTATGTGGGGCTATGAATCGGACATGACTTGATGGCACCTAAGAACAATGTTGTGTTCATTTGCTTTTCCTCTCTTAGATGCGTTTACATCCCTTCAGTACTGGGCCTGGCATCTAACAGGAGTTACTGCCTTAGTGTTGTCTCTGGTTTCCTTTCTGTGTGCTTCTCTGTTATTTAGTTGCACTTCTCTCTTTCTCCCTCCCTCTTCCCTTCTACTCTGTCCCTCTGGGGTATTTGTTTAGTTCGTTTGTTTGTTGGTTCGTTGGTAGGTTGGTTGGGTTGGGTTTCTTTTGTTTGCTTTGCTTTTGCTTTGCTTTGCCTTTGTTTTTGCTTTACTGGAGGTAGAACTCAGGGCCTCACACATGCTAGGCAACTGCTCTACCACTGAACAGCACCCTCCTTTTTATTTTATTTTATTTTTTTTTTATTTTCAGACAGAATCTTGCTAAATTGCACAGGCTGCCTCAAACTCCCAATCCTCCTTGCTCTATCTCTCGAGTTGCTGGGGTTACAGGATTGTGCCACAGTGCCTAGCTCTGCTTGCTGTGTTTATGCCCCATGATGGGGACAAAGACAATGTATAATACAAGGCACTTTCCCTTGAGGAGTTTACAATCCTCCAGCTGAAGTTCAGCACATTTTCAGATAGAGAGGAAGGAAGTCAAGGGAGGTGGTACAGATGGATGAAATTTCCATGAGGGATAGGGTAAGTCATCTACTTAGGAAGGGAAGAAGCTAAGGACTTATAGGGAATAAAAGTGACTTAGATTGCAATACACAGTCAACAGCAGATGAATGGAGAGATTTTCGACCAGCGATCCTACCTGGGTCATTCTGAAATTTATCTTTCTGAAGGCAGGCGTCTGGGCTCATGTACCTCTGAAAGCCTCTTCAGAATGTAATTCCTCCTTTCATTAAGTCAGTATCTAAGATGTATGGGCAGACAGGCCCTTCCCCTACCTACGCTCTGTCTCTTCTGTTAGGTGTGCTCAGAGATCAATTGTTCCTGCTCACGTCCCCAAAGCCTGCCTGGCTCCTGAAGAGAAACATAGGATTCCAGCCACCTGTGCTATCCTGTGGCCTGGGCCCCTCCGCTCCCCTTCCCCCTCAGCCTATGCACTGCCTTTCTTTTCAGCCTCAAGCTGGCCAGCTCCACTACTCTTCGTGGATAATGGTCCTGGCAGAGATGGAAGAAGGGTCAGATGGCAGGGCCACTGGGCTGGGCTCCCACAAGCTGTGTCCTAGTTTTCCAAGGTAAGCTGTCAGGAGTGGCCTCATTTGTGGTGCTCTCTTTGCCCTCCTCAAATCCTTTTTCTGAGCCTGAAGAAATGCCTTTGCCAGGCCCAAGAGAAGCCTCCTGCCTGGAGCAGGCCAGGCCTGAGGAGCTGCCATTAGACCCCATTGTCTGTGCCTTGGCTCAGGTGCCAAGGTCCAGCCCTCTTGGCTGGGGATGTAGAAGGGCCCTGTTCAGATCCCATCTGTTCCGAGTTGGAGAGAGAATCCAGGGCTCTTCCCCCCCTCTCCCCCAAACCCCAAGCTCCATGCATGAGTGGCTTTTTGCAGATGAAAAACTAGAGCCCTGTCAAGCAAGTCTTCTTGCTTGACAAAGACGGAAACTAAATATAGAAAGGTGGAGCTCAACTCCACAGCAGAGCAAGCAACCCCAATCTGGCTCACAGCTTCTGGGGGTTCCAGAGTTCCATGGCACCTAGCCAGGGCTCAGGACAGAGTGTGGGTCAGCAAATGGGCAGGAGTGACCTATGGCATCCTGCCTAGCACCCCTCTTCCATGCAAAGATCAGCTGTGCAAACATCTCTTAGGACCCACTGAGGCATCCCTGGATCCCTCTCCCTCCTTCCCCAAATAGCCTTGGCCCCTCTTTGGTCGGGACCATCTTTCCAAATATACTGCCACTTTCAAAGGCCAATCCCTCAGATGGGAGTGAGGGACTGATATATATGGTGCCTTTCTATGCAGCAGACATTGGGTATCCACTACTTTATTCAATCCTCACTAATGCTAGCGTATGCTGGTAATTGCTCCTATTTTATAGATATGAACACTGGGGCTAAGAGGGTAATCGACTGATCCAAGGACACCTGGTTGGAAAACTATTCATCCCTTGCTCCATGAAGCCCAGAGTAATGATGAAGGGATGTGATACTGAACCCCTTGAAGGCCAGGGCTTCTCCTGGTCATTTACTGCAAGAATTCCCAGATGTTCCTTTGGTTTAACTGAGAACCATAGAATCATATTTCTTGCAGCCAGAAAGAACTTCCAAGGGCATCAGTCTGAGTCTCTCATTTTGAGGGAGGTAACATGGCCCTCAGATGGCATATTAGTTTTCCTGAGCTGCCACAAAAATTTAGCACACACTGGGTGGCTTAAAAGTACAAAACTTTGTTCTGTCATAGGTCTGGAGGCTAGAAGTCATGCTCCCTCCAAAGGCTCTGGGGAAGAACCCTTCCTTACCTCTTCCTACTTTTGGTGGTTTCTAGGACTCCTTGGCAATCCTTGCCCTAACACTTTATCACTCTGATTTATGCCTTCCCTCTTTGTGTATTTGTGTCTCTGTCTTTGAATCTACCTCTCTCTTTTTACTCATAATAATATCAGCTGGATTTATGGTCTGCCTTAATCCAGTATGACTTCATCTCAACTTTATTACACTTGCAAAAGCTCCTATTCTGAGGTTCTGGCTGTGCAGTAGTCAGCTTTATCCATGGAGGGTATGTTCGAAGGCTACCAGTGAATGGTTGGAACTATGGATAATACCAAACCCTATATATACTATGCTTTTGTTATACACATAATAAGTTTAGTATGTATTAAGCACAATGGAAGATTAACAATAATTACTAATAATAAACATAACAATATCATGTAATAAAATTTATATGAATGTGGTCTCTTCCTCTCAAGTCATCTTATTTCTTGTGATGATGTGAAATGACACAATTACTATGTAATGAGGTAAAATTAGGTGAATGATGATCATTGTGACTTAGCATTCGTCTACTATGTGAGGGTTACTTGAACAAAGTACCAAGATGCAGTGCTGGTCAACCTGATAACCTAGTCTGCTGCTAATGACTAAAGAGTGAGTAGTGTATACAGAGTGTACACACTAGCCAAAGAGATGACTCACATACCAGACAGGATAAAGCAGGACAGTACCAGATTTCATTTTGGTATTCAGAAGGATGCCCAATTCAAAACTTATGAGTTATTTATTTCTGGAATTTTCCATTCAATATTTTGGGCTGAGACTAGCTGTGGGTAACTGATGGAGAAAAGTGAAACTGTGGTTGGGGGAGGGGGCCACTGTTCATAAATACCAGGGAATCCTATTCAACCTAGAACAGACAGTACCACATGGTGCCAAGGAGAACAGACTAATGCTGGATCTGCCACTTGCTTCCTGTGTGACCTAGAGCATCTAACATCCCTGAATCTCATTTTTTTCTTCCATAAGACATATGTAATAATAGTGCCTACTGAATAGGCTGGTTGGGAGGAGTCACTAAGATAATCCATGCAGGGTGATCACCCCAGTGGTCGGCACACTGTAAGTGTGCACAAAAAGAGCTTCTCTTCTTACATGTTGGCAGTTAGGGTCACAGGCTCTGAAGACCTACTGCTGGGATGACATCCTGGCTCTGTCACTTTCTGGGAAGATGGACAAATTTTATAATCCCCATAAGCTTTCATTTCCTCATTATGAAATAGAGATAGTAATTGTTTCTGTCTCATGGGTCATGGTGAGCAGCACAAGAAGTAACACAAACAAGGTATATGAGTATCTATCATGTTGTAAGTTCCTAGTAAGTGGTTTGTTGTTGTTATTAGTTGCCATCAAGTCAAGTCTGATTCATAGAGACCTTATGTACAGCAGAATAAAACACTCTCCAACACTGTGCCATACCTGGCACTCTGTTAGTACTTCTCTGCTATTCATAGGGTTTTCAGTGGTGGATTGTTTCAAGAGTAGAATACCAAGTCCTTCTCCCTAGACTGCAGCACCTGGTATTCCCAGGAAATCTCCCATCCAGGGAAAAACCAGGCCAACCCCACTTAGCTTCTGAGATCAGGCGAGATCTGAAGCTAGGGTGCAATGGCTGCAGACCAATAAGTGGTAGTTACTATGATACTGATGTTCCCCATTTGAACCCATAAAATATTATGCAGTCATTTATGTGATAGGAACATACTCGGCAGCAGGGTCTGGGATTCTGGCAGAGAAAGATGAGAGCTTAGTGGGCCATCAGTAATTTGACTTTTCCACAGGAAGGAGGGAACCATCAGGCCTGAGGTTCTGATGCCAGGCTTGTCTTTCCTTGGCTGTGGTCCAAGAGGCTGCAGGTCTCTCCTTTGTGGTTGGGTCAGACACAGTGAATATGGAGGGGATCTAGTAGCATGTTCCGGCATCTGAGCTCAGCTCCCACCTTCCCCCACACGTACCCAACTGTGGGTCTCCTGCTGCCAGTTGAAGGTGACCTAAGAGATCAGGGGTGGAGGATAGCTGGGGAGCTGGAGGCGGAGAAGCAGCATGAAGCTCATTAGTATCTGACTACTCTGGTGGAACAGACCTCTCCTGGGGGCCATAACTCTGTCTCTGGAAGAAAGAATGATGATTGGGAGGTGGCTGAGGCTCCTGCAGAGCAGAGCTGAGTCCCTGCCTTCTCTAAACTGTGGGCATTGCAGGGAAAGAGAAGAGCAATAGCATGAAAAAAAGAAGAGGGTGGGGTTGAAGGAAGCTGGAAAGAGGGCCACAGGGCTTCCTTTAAGCAGGCAGCCCTCCTGACGTGGTGCCTGAACTTACAATGTCAGTGACCCCTTCCTAGTCTTGGAGAGGTAGCATGGTGCAGGGGACCAGGTCTCCTGGGTTTTACTAAGTCCCTAAACTTCTGGATGTCCTTGGATAATTCCATGTCTTTGAGCTTCAGTTTCCACATTTGTAAAATGGAAATACTCTAAAAGGTTTTGGAGTTGTTGTAAAGATTAATGATTTTACTTAGATGAACCTCATGCCTGCTGGCTCATTAAACACACATAAGTGTCTCCTATGCCAGGATGCCCTATCTGAGAAGGCTTGATTTGGTGCCCCTGATCAGTACCCTGCCAAGCCCTTATATCTCCCTCTGCCATGACACTAATCATTTGTCACCAAATTATAATTTTGTGTTTACTCGTCTGTCTACTGTATTAGGCTGTGGGCTTTCAGGGGACAGACTGTCTTAATAATTGTGGTATTCCTAGTGCCCAGCATAATTCTTGGCATAAGCTGAATGAATGAATGAATGAATGAATGAATGAATGAACTAGTCTACCTGGACAAAAATAAGTCTAGCCAGGTAGTTTTTAGGGAGTTGTTATAATCAAAACACTCCAGAAGCACAATGGAGAGATATACTGATAAACAGGCTTTGCTGGGGTAATTTTAATAGAAGTGTAGTAAAGAAAGGTAGAATTGACTAAAATGCCTAAGTAATGGGGAAGTGCTACTATGTGCCAGCACAAGTCTCTGCATTTTACATTAATCATTAAATCATTACAAACCCTCTGTCACTATCTTCATTGTTTATAAGAGGAAACCAAGGCTCAGAGAGATGAATTAACTTGCCCAAGATTACAAAACTAGTAAATAGCAGAGCTGTAGATTAGAATTCTAGTATGCCTCTCGGCCCAAAGTTTTTCCCTTTCTTTTGGCCCTTTCTGCTGAATAAGTGAAGCTGTCTGAAAATAGGTGGATCCTAAAAATAAAGAAAAAAAGAAGGAATGGAATTTTCTAGGGTTTATAAATCCACATAGAATCTTGCCTTTATTTTCTTATGTATGTATTTGCTAAAGAAATGCCAGATGAAGTGTCTTGGACACTTATGTATCAGAGGGGGCTGGCATTTAGTTCCACTGGTAGAGTGCTGCCCTGCACTCCCTGAGGTCCTGGGCTCGATCCCCTGCACCACAAAAATGGGAGAAGCACCTAGCAGCCCACTCTTGAAATAATCACACCCCAAAATCAGCCATGGAAAACGCTATGAATAGCAGAGAAGACCCTCAACTAGATGGATTGACAAAGTGCCTGCAACAATGAGCTTAAACATCAAAAAGATCATGTGCTTGGCACAGAGTTGAGGAGTGTTTCACTCTATTGTACATAGGGTTGCTATGACTTGGAATGGACTCAGTGGCACCTAATAACAACAATATATCAGGGTAGCCCTGATGAATCAAAATCCTGTTTGTTAGGGGCAAATATCCTGCCTACTCCTGGTTATAATGGAAGTTATTTCATGATCATAGGAACCTTGGAATGGCCTGAGGCTGTAAGGATGTAGAAAGGAAAAGAGGGAAGAAAATATCCTTTTGCCTTTATCAGAAGGAAAATATTTCCTAGATATTATTAATTGACCAAAGTTCAGGGGAAAAATATCTTGTTGTGGCTTATAGAAAATATCCAACATCACTCATGGGTAGAACCCATTCTCTATTGACCTTCTGTTAAATGCCAACCACTTTTGTTGTGTTATCTCTTTGTGTTCACACAAACTGCCCACATTTTACAGATGAATATGATGAGACATGGCACCATGAATCATGCTTCTAGTGTGTGGCATAACTGAGATTCATATGATGCTCATCTAGCTACAAAGAGTACCTGCACTTACAGATTCAAGTCACTTGAGTCAGGAACTTCTGGTTAAGATGGGTGAATAGAAGCAGCCTCCTTGTGATTGGCAGAAACAAAATAGACAGGATTGAGAAATAGTTCTGGATGGCTCTGTTCTGGATGGAGGATTGCCGTAGAGCTGCAGAAACTACAGGGGCACTGATGGGTCACCCATAGCAAGCAGAAATTAGAGAAACCACCCAGCATAAAGAGACAAACAGAATCAGTCATGGCCTTATGTCACCAAAGCAAAGGAAGAAATCCCCAACCCAGGAATGGCAGTGATACTGCAAGAGCCCCCAACACCCTATTGGGCTTCTGAGTCAAAGGAACACAGAAGCCCTTTGGCAGGCCATGTTCACTGATGCACATGCATATACCAGATTTAAGATGCTGTGCCTGCATTCTGTGATCTTGATCAAAATGGAGTAAGTGCCAGTACCCTGAGTGGAGTGCAGACAACAGCAATTTCTGAATGCTTGGGATGATTTCATACTGGTGAGCTAGAAAGCTATACTGACACATCCTCAGAGTGACTGGGCTTTCACCTCAGTCTGAGACAGAGAGAGCAGTAGCTGTGAGCATCTGGAGAAGACTACCCACAGAGAGTAGACACAACATCTGCGGCCTCTCCCAGATCAACAAAATTGGTTCATCCCCTGAGAAGAAGGGTTACCAGCTGCTGAGAAGCTGGTCAAAGTTATTACTATGTCATCAGATTGCTTTGTCTGATGTATGTGATACTGGGGTTCAAGATCTCAAAGGAAGATGATCCATCAACAAGACCCCCAGGTAAATCAGGAAGAGACATCTATCTTAACAGTGCCTAAAACCTAAATTAGAAACACAAGGCATAGGAAAAAACAAGATGATAAGAATCCCCCTAATAATCATGACCCTAAAATGACTGAAACCAAAGATATCTAAATGCTTGAAATGCCAAGGAAAGAATTCAAAAGTGTACTTACAATAATAAGTGACCTCAAAGAAAACACAACAAAGCAGATGGATGTGATTCAGACACTTGACAAAAAAGTAGAAAAAGAATTCAGCAAAGAAATTAAAATCTTGAAAAAAATCAAACAAATGTTGGAATCCAAAAACATCATTGATCAAATAAAAATCACAGTAGAAAGAAACACAAACATACTGGATCAAGCAGAAGAAAGAATATCAAGGATCAAAGACACATAGATAATACACATAGATACCAAAAAGGAGAAAAAAAAATAAAGGAATATGATTACAACTTCAACAAGTATGGGACAAAATGAGGAAATGTAACATAAGACTCTATGATGTTCAGGAAGAAGCTGAAACCAAAAGTACAGGTGTAGAAAACCTATTCAATAAAATAATTGCTGACAACTTCCAAAACCTAGGGAAAGAAATAAACACCCAAACAACAAAGGCATCTAGAACACCAAATAGATTGAAAGAAAAACAGATGAGCCCATCATCACATTGTAATTGAAACACTAAACCTACAAAGCAAAGAAACAATTTTAAAGGCAGTTAAGAGAAAAATGCTAGGTTACATACAAAGGGAAACTCATCCAAATAACATTAGATCTCTCAGTAGTAACCCTAAAAGCCAGGAGAGCATGGAATTATCTTTTTTTAGTCCCTGAAAGCAAATAACTGCCAGCCAAAACTACTATGTTCAGCAAAGTTATCTTCTAAAATAGATGGAGAAATAAAGATCTTCCAAAACAAACACAAAATTAAACAATTCATGACCACAAAACCAGCACTTCAAAAGATATTTAAAGGGGTCACATGTATAGAAGAATACAGACAGATTCAAACACAAGAATATAGGAATGAACAAATTTAATGAGAGGAACACATGAACAAATGAAAGCTAGGAAATAAATTTAGCTGAGAGCAGTGGCTCACTTCCTGTGACTCAGGAGGTAGAAGCAGGAGGTTGATATGTTCAAGGCCACGGGCAGCCTGCACAACTCAGTGAGTGCATTTGTAATAAAAAATGGGCTGGGAGTACAGTCCAGTGATAGTGCACTTGCAAAGTATATGTGATGCCCTGGTTTCAAACCTCAAGTACCACAGGAATAATAAGAAGAAGAAGAAGGAGAAGGAGAAGAAGAGGAGAAGGAGGAGAAGTTTAAAAGGGGGACATTACAAAAGATTCCAATGAAATACAGAGGATTATCAGGAATTACTTCAAGGACCCTATGCTCCCCAAAAAGGAAAATACAGAAGAAATAGATAAATTGATTAACATATATAAGCAAAATTAAATCAAGAGTATATAAGTAATTTAAACAGATGAATAACAGGCAATAATGAAGAACTTTCTAACAAAGAAAAACCCAGGAGGCTGAGGCAGGAGGATTGAGAGTTTGAGACCTACTTGTGTTATAGAGTGAGACTGTATTAAAAAAAATAAAGATTTAACTACAAGGATATTCATCACTAAACTTTGTATATCTAAAATGAGTAAGTAAAAGAGAACTCCCTAAACATTTCAAAGTAGACAATGGAGCCAATAAGCTATGGTGCTGTAGTTTTATGTAGGATTCTATGCAGTGTTGAAAATTTATCTGTGTGATAATATTTAGGGACACAAATATGATCACAAGTTTACAATCTATATGTTAGTGTTTTTTTTTTTTCTTTCCGGTACTGGGGGTTGAAACCAGGGCCTCATGCATGCATGCTTTGCAAGTGCTATAATACTGAGTTATGCCCCCAGCCCATTGTTTTACTTTTTTGAGCTAGGGTCTCGCTAAATTACACAGACTGCCTCTGGTCTCAAACTTGCAATCCTCCTGCCTTTGCCTCCCAATCCACTGGGATTACAGGCATGCACAACCACACCTGGCTATATGTGTTAGTTTTTAAAGCAGATGATAAAACCATATGACCAGTAACAATACAGGTGACTTTTATTTCCTGGTTTTGGTGACTAGCATTTTATCAATGTTCTGTAATACATATCTGTGGTTTTTGTAAAATGGGCGAATAATTAACACTTATTTATAACATGCATAATAAACATTCCAGCCACAAATCTCCTTCAATTGTAATAAAAAGACCAATTTACAGGCACACAAAAGGTAGAGAAGAAGCACTAAGTCTGCAGAGAAATCTCACTAGATAATTGGCAGCTATTCAGGGAAAGAAAAGCATATGCTTTGCGTCTCCCCAGGAGTGGATGTGTTTGAATGACAGCAGGATGGATTTGGGTTGAATAAAGGGAAGGATGGCATGGATGCAATAGTTATCCCGGGACATACAGACACCCTTCCTGTGAATGCTGAAGATCAACATGGACAGCCAAACCAAGAAGAGTCATGTCCTAATGCCAAAGGCAGTACTAGCTACAGAGCATGTACTCTGTGCTGCATTCCTTATTAAATCCAGCTGCACTCATTCCGTGATACCCATGTGATGTATGAGAGAAACAGATAAAGTTGATGCTTAGCAGTCCATACTCAGAAAATGGCAGAGTTGATCTTGAAACCCAGGTGGATTTGGCCCCCAAGCCCAGTGACTATACATTATGCTGACTTTCTTGGCTTTTCTGCCTGAAAATATTCTTCTTACCCTTGCTGCAGTGCCCGGTATTTTTTTTTAATTTAGTTAGTGTACAAATTAAAGGGTTTCATTATATTTCCATACATGCATGTCCTGGACATTGCTCATGTTCGCCTCCCCCATTACACTCTCATGAACCACCTCCGCCTGGTGATCCCCTTCATCCCCACCAACATCCCCCTTTCTGTTGGCATGACTTGTTTATATATGTTTAAATAAATGTTTTAAACTTTAGAATACTTTGAGATTCACATAAGTCACTCTATTTATTAACATTGTAATTGGCATATCAAAATGAATTCATATTAAGACAATATTGTTAATTAACATCTGTATATTGTTCCAATTCTCCTCGTGTTTACCTTTCTGTTTCAGTTTCCCATGTCACATTTGTTCATCAAATCTTCCTTAGGTTTCTCTTCACTGAGATATTTTCTAAGACTTTTTTTGTGTTTGATTTTCTTGACAGTTTTAAGGGATGCCAGTCAGGTATCTGTTAAAATGCACCTTAATTGAGATTTGTCTGATGTATTTCTCTCAAGTAAGCTAGATTATGGATTTTGAGGAGGAAGACCACATAAGTAAAAATGCCATTCTCATCACCTCATATCAAGGGTAGATGCTATTAGCAGGACATCACTGATAATGTCCAGCTACACCATGTGGCCAAGACACTGCTTTTCAGGTTCCTGCACTGGAAAGTCATTCTTTTTTGCCTTTTCATATGAAATATTTAGGAGGGAGTTGTATGAGGAGCCAGCATTTAAGGAGAGGAAGGAATTAGGCTCTCCTTTCTTGAAGATACATCATATGCATAAATTATTTGGAATTCTACTACATGTGATATTTTCAATATTCTCTTATTTATCTACTCCCTCATTGACTCAAATCCATATGGATTGATGGATATTTATTTTATACTTGGGATTTAATCCAATACTGCATAAACTTTCTTACATTTTTCAAATTTTTCCAGCACTAGCCATTGGGAGCTCTTACAATTGGTTGATATCCCTTTGACATTGCGTCTGTACCGTATGTATGGTATTTGAAAGCTACATCTTACTTTCTGGCACTGTGAGATGCCCTACATTTCCTTGTGTATTTTCCTGCTGTAATATTAAAATCAGATCTTTCTCAAGTAGACCTGGTTTCTCTTTTTGGAGACTGGGGTTAGAAACAAAGGAACTAGGCACTAGATATGCTCATTACTTACAGCTATGGGTGTGTCCTTTCTTATAAAGTCCCTCATCTGACAGAGCAAGGAATTATATTTGTCTATATTAACCCATTTATACACACATACCTACAAATAATTCCATACATAACTGTACGTATATTAAGCAAAGTATGAGTTCATACTAATGTCTCCAATTCTAATTCATTACCACGTAGACTGTACTGGCTTCCTCTTCTTGTTTCTAACCTCCCCTTCCAAGAGGGAGAAACTTGGCTTTTACCACCTGCCATCCCTTGACTTAATTGTTCAGTTCCAGCCTCTGTGTGTGTCTGATGGTTTCACAATTGTTAACCTGTGTCTCCTTGAGAAACAACATTCTTTAGCTAGTGTACTGTGCTTATATATGTTTCTTTTGCCTTTATTCTTAGGGACTCCTGTCATTTCCAAAACTACTTAGGTCATCATCTTTTCCCCCTACACTTTCCAGTGAAATCATTTTATGTATTTGTAATGCAGTTACATTCTTTTTGTTACTTAATGCATTCCATCCTGAGATTCTCTGAATATCTAAATTATTTTTTTAATTTGCATACATCAAAGTTCAATCATTGCACTATAACTTTCTCACTAAATCTGTATTTTGATGAGGTTGTGTCTGACTGCTGTAACTTTTCCCGGTTCCTTTCTAGTTCTATAATTTTAAAAACACTCTATTTCATTGATGCATAGTATAGGGCTGAGTTGACTGGACTCAATGGCACCAAACAACAACAATATGCATAGGGTACAATGTAATGTTTTCACATACCCTCCACTCCCTTGCCTGGCTGGAAATTCCCATTCAGTTTCCTTGAATCCCTCCCAGACTTTTATTGATGATGACCCCAACCCTTGTTTAGGTGAGATGCACTTGATGCTAATAGGAATACCCATCCCCCAAGGGGATAAGAGTCTGGCGAAGTTTTATTGTCTGTAGTGTCAGGCTCTGTTATGGAAAGACTCTGTGAGGACTCCATAATAATTGTTCTTCCTTTCTATCCACCTGCCAGAGACACAAGAATTTCTTCTGGAAATCTTAAAAAAAAAAAAAAAAAAAAAACACTGGTGAGGTTCTTGCAGGTAAAGCCCACAAAAGTATAAGGAGGAGCCCTTCAAAATGAGGTCCCCAATATTTCTTACTCCCATGCTAGCCCATACTCGGCCACCAGCAACTCTTTATAATTAACATTCCAGTGTTCCTTCTCCAGGTAGTTAGGTCTTCCTGTGTTTCTCTGGATAAGGCTGTTTCTACATATTTCAGGGTAATGTTTGGCCCTGAAGACTTATGTGTCTAATCAGTGTAAGAAAAGTCATTGGTCATTCAGTTTGCCATTTTCTTTTCTTTTTATTAGGATGAGTGTCATTAGTACCAAGCACTTTACATGTTAGAGATGAAATCCAATGTATAGTCTTTCAACAACAGAATTCCATGTTTTGAGTTAAATCATTGGTATCCTTTATTGTATCAGTCATATCCTGCCCGAGCTTTGGGGAAGACAGAGAAATCTGATGTCAATTAAGAGAAAGAGAGGCAAGACCTTGGCCTCATCCTCCTGCTTTTCAGATGAGAAAATTGATCAGCAGTGAGGGGAAGACAGTTGAGTGAAAACAATGAATTCCATTTGTATTGGTCATTGAGACCAGCCTAAAATTGTCTAAGTTCCCAGGATATTTGAAAGCAGATTTGCAGAACATAATTCACTGTAGATGAAATATCGTAAGTGCCTTCATTGACTTTCCATCCTGCCACAAAACAGCATGTATGACACGAGCAGATACCTAAGAAAAAGTGTTTTGCTTTTGTTTTTAATGAATCAGTGTTGTTGTTATTATTGTTCTTATTGTTAGGTGCTGTTGAATTGGGTCTGACTCATATTGACCCTGTGTCTAACGTAACAGAACACTCCCCAATACTGTGCCATGGCTAGCATTATTGTCAGTTCTTCTCTGCTATTCCTAGGGTTTTCAATGGCAGATTGTTTTGGGAGTGGTTTGCCAGGTCCTTCTCCCTTGCCTGCAGCACCTGGTACTGCCAGGTCCTTTTCCCTAGGCTACAGCACTTGGAGACCAGTTGGTCTCCAATCCAAGAACTAACCAGGCCTGACCCTGCTTAACTTCTGAGATCAGGCAGGATCAGATGCCAGGGTGTTGTGGCTACAGAAAATTAATCAATAAGATAAACAAATAGGTCATTTCACAGCCTGTTACATTCAACTTTATAGATGGTTAAGATGTTTTCTATTATTAGCTTAGCAACAAAATACAATTACATATTTGCGAGAGTTTGGATCTGCAATATCCCTCCCCACCCCCCCACCCTCCCACGACCCCTGTGTTAAAGAGCTATTCCCCAGAATGGTGCTATTGGGAGATTATAAAACCTCTATGAAAGTGGGACCGAGTAAGAGATCCCTAGGTCATTAGAGGTGTGTCCTCAAAGGGAATAGCGGGGCCCTCGCCCCTTTCTCCTTCTCTTTTGCTCCCTAGCTCAGGATATTGGTAGTTTTGTTCGGCCTTTCCACAGGCCCTAAGAAATGAGACAAATTGACCATGACCTGACACATCCAAACTTTTGAGTCTCAATAAAACTCTCCTTATAGATCGATTATCTCAGGTATTTTGTTATACAGATGAAAAATTAATACAACATTTTATTACAATTAAACATTTTTTGAAAATCACTCCAATTGAAGATTGAACAAACCTGGTTATGGGAAAATTTCCAGCTAGATGAGGCTTTTTCTTTCTTTCATTCGTAAAGGTACAAGAACAAATATGCTTGAAGATCTTCATTGTGTCTTTAATATGTTAGCGATTGCTGCCTAACAAATGACTCCAAACACAATGACCTAAGACAATACACATTATTAATTGCTCTTGATTTTGTGTCTCCACAGACTGGTTCTTCTTGTCTTGATTTGCCTTACTTGTGCACCTGCAGTCAGCTGTGTTTCACTTACTCAATTCCTCTGAGTGTAAATTTTACTTGGATAGCCTCAGTTGTGCCCTCTTCAGTGAGGTATCTGATCTGACAGGAGGCTAGGGAGTGCTGGGCACTCCCTAGGCAGGGCAATGGCTGAATTCCCAAAGACAGTGAACAGAAGTATGCTATGGGGACCAGACTCAGAACTAGTGCCTTGCCACTCCAACTGTCTTATCTCAGCCAATGAAAGTCCAAGGTCACATGCGAGGGATAGGGGACTCTATCACTTGAAAGGGACAGTCAGGTTGTTTTATGGATGGTATGGATGCAAGGAAAAATGAAAAATTATGGCTATTCTTGCATGGGCTCTGCAAGTTTCTAATACTGGAGCAATTTATCCAAAATCTTCAAAATGCTTTTTGGCGTTCTGTTGTATAGGTGCTGAGTTGTGAACTGATTAAAATGTAAACTAGAGCCACTTTTCTGGTCTACTTAGATCCAAGACATGTATTCAGTAACGAAATCTAGTAAAGCAAGTCATCAATGTATCCAAATCCCTGCTCCATTGAGGCAAGGAGCAGAGGAACCTGCTGAGCAGCTCCCACATTCCCAGATAGATGGATGACACAGACCATGGACCCTGGACAGTGTCTTAGATGAGTGGCCTGACTTTTTAGGCAAGATAGACATCACCTCAGAACAGTGAATTCCAAATCTCAGACACAGATTATTTCTCTGACTTTGTAACTCACTAATTATGAATATTTTTATAAAGCATACAATTTGCAAGAGTGTCTAGGATTTGAATTCTTCGCATGCTCTCCCTGACCCCTCTCTTTCTGTCTCTTTCATGGTACTTGGGGGCTGAATCCAGGGCCTCATGTACACTTTGCAAGCATTCTAACACTGGGCTACACCCTCATCTCATTTTGTATTTTTTAAATTTTGAGTCAGGATCTCACTAAATTATACAGGCTGCCTCTGACTTCGAACTTGTAATAATCCTGTCTCCTCTCTGAGCCACTAGGATTCCAGGTGTGCACCAATCTGCCAGCTCTCTTTGCTTTCTATTTCTGGCCACTTTTGCAACTGAAGTAATGATCATCAGGACTTTCATAAAGATCACATCATTGGTTTTGAAAACAACTTTGTAAGCTGAGCAAAGGCTGTCTACCTTCATTTTGCAAATCAGATCATAGAAGTGCTGTGACTTAGCTCGATTCACAGATGAGTCATGCATTAAGACAGAGCTCTGAGATTTCTTAACTCCTGGGCTCACACTTGTATGGAATTATCTTCCCCTCAAGCACCTTCCTCTGGATTTCAGAAAATAGCCAATATTTCCCAAATGAGCCACTGTCTCAGCTGCCACATGTTGCAGCTGCCACCACTGTGGGCTTTAAAGTGCATTTTTACCAGACTGACTAATTTACTCCATTATGCCAAGCGGGCCATAGGGAATTTAAGGGAAAGATAACGAAACACAAAAATAGATAACAATTCCAAACCCAGTTATATTTGGTATAAAGAAAAGATTTAATTTTCCCCTCCTCCTACCCCAGTACAGATTTGAGGCCACAAAGAACTCTCATTAACCTCATGTCTTATCCTTATTAATTATCAATAAAAATAATCAGCGCTAGTTGGTTGATGTTTCATGGATTAAGTTATGAACTCAATGTTGATGATATTATTGTTCATAATGATGATGGCATGATTAGATGCTACTTTTACATTTTCATCTCCCATTCCAAACCTCCACTGATTAATTCATATAACACATCCTATTTAATTATCTGTGCTCTTATTTCTCAAATGTTAAATAAAGGTACACAGGGGTTAAATGCCTCTGTCACTTCCACTGAGTGAGTTTTTGGATCCTGAGGTGTAAGTCTTGTACCCTGAGCGGCAATGGAAGAATGAAAAGAGCACAGATTTTAAAATCAGATCAGCCTAGCGCTGTGGCATACACGTGTAATCCCAGAATCTTGGGAGGCTGAGGCAAGAATATCTGAAGTTTAAGGCCAAAGGCAATCTGTGTAATTTAGCAATAACCTGTCTCAAAATAAACAAATACGACATGGGTTAGGGGGTGCGGCCCAATGGTAAAGCACTTGCGAAGTATGTGTGAGGCCTTGGGTTCAACTCCCAAGTACCAAAATAAATAAATTAATTAAATTAAATTAAATCAGACCAACCATGGAGTGAAGCCTGGCTCTGCTCCTTGATTTTGAGCAGGAGAATGACCTTGTCAGCCTCAGTTACCTTGTGTGTAAATGACCTAGCAGGATTATTATAAAGAAGTTCCTGGCATATAGAGGGAGGCACTCAATCAATGAAATTCTGTTTTCCTTCCAACTTATTGCTAAAATAAGGAAAAAAATTTTTGCTATACTGGAGGATTGAGCCCAGGGCCTTATGCATGGTAGGCAAGTGCTCCACCATTAAGCTGCCCTCTGGTCACTTTTTATTTTATTTTATTTTATTTTATTTTATTTTATTTTATTTTTTTGAGACAGAGTCTCATTAAGTTATGCAAGCTGCCTCTGGCCTTGCATCTACAATCCTCCTGCCTCAGCCTCCCACATCACTGGGACAACAGGTGTGTCCCACAGTACCTGAATATTTCTAAGAATTTATTGAAAACCAAAAAATAAGAACAAACAAACAAACAAAAACCTCTCCAAAGTGAGTAGTCCTTGAATTTGGGAAGCTCTTATTCTACTCTTACATTAATTTGGCACTCATTTATTACATTCATTTTGTGTACAAGACACAGTTTTCGACACATCAAATAAGTGTTTCTATAAATGTGGTCATTGAGCCTGCTTTAGAACCATCTGGGGTAATTCATATAAAGTAGGTTCCCTCTTTTCGTCTGCTTCATCATAGTTTCTCTAGATGGAAACCAGAAATCTATACTTTAGCTAACATCCTTAACTAAAGTGATTCATCTTCACCATGAAATTTTCAATCTGCCATTATAACATTTATAAGGTGCAGTTCTTGTTTTTCAGGGTCCTTAATATTAAGAAGAGAAGTCATGTGCAAATTAATATATCACAACACATCAGACAGTTACATACCCTAAAAGGTGTTCTGATAAGTTACTAGGGAGTTTGTGGAAAGATAGATCAGTTATTTCCAAAAATAATCAATGAATTCTCCTTAACAAAAAACAAAAAAAAAATGATATAAATTTCTTAGGAAGATGTGGCTGGGTCATGATTTCAGCTTTCCCTTCTAGCTTTGCCCAAAGCTAGTTTTTCTAAAATCCTAAGTTTCTGTGTTTACCCTTTTGGCATTATAAAAGGCACCAAGAAATTTATCATTCATTCATCCATCAGGCAAATTTGAGCTTTTTATTTTCAGTGTTCAGAATTGTGAAATTTAAAATCATTTTATTTAAAACTATTGTCAAACCATGGGTTCCAAAATCTGACTCTGAAGCTCAAAGACTGAGAACTCAATTATTTTTTGCCTACGCTCTTATAGAATGATGCTTCCCTGATAATGTGGAAGTACAATTCCACGGTTCTTGGTCCAAGCGAAAGCATGTAAGGCAATGGCAGGTGAAAATATTTTAAAAGTGCAAAATTTGTCCTATTACATTGAATATTAGAGAACAATTTCCCCTCCCAAATATCAGTAGCTCCAACACCATAACAACCCACATCCCATTAAAAACTCTGCAAATATGTAAGAACTAACACCTTCATCTCCTAGCCTGTAATGGGTTCTTATCTAAATATACAAATTCATCGATTCACTTTTTCATTAATTAATTTAAGCAGTGGGCAGAGGAATAAGACCATAAAAAAATGTCGCCTCAGGATTGGAGATGTTTGTACTCATCAGAAAGCTTTCTTCTTATGAGCCTTGGCATCTTATAGTTGAAAGGACCCATCAGAAGGTCTGGGATGTTCCCATCTGGCTGCAAGTAGTATCCAGTTGGTCTTCGCTCATATCTTGCTTCAATAGATTAAAAATAGAGCAATCATGTCTAAATCCTACATATTATCAAATAGACAAAATAAAATATTCTGTTTAATAGATTTGTAATGCATACACTGAAAATAAGTTCTTCCTAGTTATGTTGAGAAAAGATGAGAAGGGATAAATATTAGCTGAGGTGACGTCTCCCAACCCATTGCCAGCAAAGCATGGATCCTATTATCAATTTAAATGTATATTTCCTTCCTCCTTTTTGAACAAGCAGAAGGATGGGTATAATTTGAACAGTTGGAAATGTGGGAAGAGAAGATATTCCAAATGACGGACAAATTTTGATAGACAAAGGCATTATCACTTCCAACAGAGTCATCAACATTATCTTCTCTTTACTAGATTTTACTATATTTCAGACAATACAATCTTATTTATTTTGCACAGAAAACCTACAAGATAAGCACTAATCTAATCATTTTGTGAGAGGGGAAACCAAACATTCGAAGAGGCTGTTACCTCATTATGGAAATGCAAATCAAAACAATAAAGAGACATTTCACCTACTAGAATAGCCATAATTTTAAAAATAAAGAAGAGCAAACAAACATTGACAAGAACATAGGCCAATGACAACTCTCCTGTAGATAGATGATAGATAGATAGATAGATGGATAAACAGATAGATGGGTAGATAGATAGATAGATAGATAGATAGATTGATTGATGGATTTTTACAATACTGGGAGTGGATTGAACCCAGAGCCTTCCATTTACTTTGCAAGTGCTCTACCAGTTACACTCCCAGTCTCTTTTCCTTTAATGTTTTATCTTGAGACAGGGTCTCAATAATTTGTGCAGGCTGCCTCTGGCCTCAAACTTGCAATCCTCCTGTTTCCACCTCTGGAGTCACTAGGATTACAGGTTGTGTCATTGTGTCTGGCAATTGTTGGTGGGAAAGAAAATGGTGCATCTGCAGTAAAAACAGATTGGTGCTTCTCAAAAAAGGAAAATACAGAATGATCACATCATTTAGCAACTGTAAGCATAAAATTACCACACAATGCAGTAATTCTACTCCGAGGCATAAGCCCAGAACAACTGAAAATAAATCAGATACATGCACACCAAAGTTCACTGCAGCTTTTTTCATAACAGCCATGAGGTGGAGAGAACCTGTGTTCATCAGCAGATAAATGGATACACAAAATGTGGAGTACATGTAGAATGAAAGTTTTCTGGTCTTGATAAAGAATGAAGTTTGCACAGATGCTACAACATGGATGAATATTAGAAAATATGTGAAATAAGAAAGACATCAAAGGACAGATAGTATATGATTCTACTTATATGGAAAAGGGGAAATTCATGGAGACACACATTAGATCAGAACTTAACAGGGCCAAAAAGTATGGGAGAATGATAGGGTATTTTTAAACGGGTAGGGTTTCTGTTTGAAGTGATGAAAATATTTTAGAACTAGACAGTGGTGGTGGTTGTATAACAATGTGAATATAGTTAATCCCAATGAAGTTTTGTACTTTAAAATGGTAAAATATCAAATTTATGTAGTATATATGTTATTAAAATAAAAGATTGCTGAGTTACTTGCCTAAATCATACAGTGAATAAGTAACAGATAAGAGAGACAAGGTCACATCTGTCTAAATCAGTTCCCATTAATACCACATCAATCTCCTGTTCCATACTCACAAGAAGGGGGAATCACAGATTATGATGGGGATACACAGTCACATTAATTCCTTTATTTTGTGTAAAAATTGTCCTTTTGGTTTTTTGCCTTCAGCATCTAGCAACTTGGAACAAATGACCATTTTCCCTGACCTCAAATCCTGTAGTCTAGGGCTCCCTAATCTCTAGACTGCAGACCAGTAGAACTGTTACAAACTGGACCACATAGAAGAAAGTGAGCAGGCAAACTTCATCTATATTTATAGCCACTCCCCATTGCTCACATTACTACCTGAGCTCCCTTTCTGGTCCATGAAATGTTAGCTTCCACAAAACAGATCCCTGGTGCCAAAAACATTGGAGATAGATGTTACAGACTAAGATACTTAACTCTTACTCCTCTATTATCCCAATAGCTGAAAATACCAAGGGTTTAGAGGCTTTTTTATTCATTTCATAGCTTTACCTGAACAAAGATATTGTACCAGGTTATGAACTTTGTATTTCCAACATTTGTACTTTAATAATGAATGTATCAGTATTGATTCTGTGGGAGGAGATCTCATGCTATAGTCTATGCCAGTGTTAATGCTGTAGTCTGTGCCACCATTCAACAAAAGAATACCATTTGAACTTTGCAGTTCTTTGAATCAAAGTGGATAAAACACAAAATTAACCAGCTTTTCTATGTGGTCTTCACTTAATGTAGAATATATAAATGAAAGCAATTGGAAAACTCAGCTTCAAGCCTATTCTCCCACAGAAGAGCTGTGAAATATGACTGGCACATAATCAATGCTGAATAAATAATGGTTATAATTGTGATTCTTAACCCCTTGGGGATGCATCAGTCACTGTATCAATAAGACAACAGTTTGATATGATAAGCTCTAAGGTCCCTTTCTACACATATTTTCTAGAATTCTAATATTTTTCTGAGTAAAATTAGGAGAAAAATCAATGCACAGATCTATATCTTTCAATCCCCCTCTACCCTCTCACTAGGAAACTTTCTTCCTTAAATTCTAAAGGTTGCTGTTGTTAACTATAACTTATTGTTTTCTACACTTGGGCTAGTTTTTCTTCCCTAGTCCCATTATCCCTCAGGTGAAATTGACACTTTCATGGCCTGGTGAGTGGGGTGTGAAATAATTAAATCTGACAAGGATATTGCCTTCACATTCAGTCCAACTCCCAAATAGTGGGATTGATTTTCCTCCAACTTATGACAGGATATGTGTCTGACAAGTTATCACCCAAAAGAAGGCTTTTCAGAGAATTTCAAGCAGGCAAAATTTGGGCTTATAATGAAAGCTGTCCTTTACATTGAGTCAATCTCATTGTTTGTACTAATTAAGAGAAGGTCAGTCTACACACTAGTAGTCATTTTTCTGGAATTCAATTCAAGTCCCCACAAAGACATGCTGATACAAATAGAAAAATATTCATTGGTAACTAGCATATCACCTGCTAGTTATAATGCAGGGCTTAAAAATCACTCTCTTTAAAAATCTAACTGTTCTGTATACTCTCAATTACGGCCTTACCTTGCTTGGAAAACTTTACAGACAATGCAAAGAGGAACTTGAGATACTCTGACCCCTGAAATAACAATGTTAATTGCAATCACTTTTCCTCAGTTTTTCACATTTCCGTTTGGAGACACTTTGATTAGCATAGTATTCTTGCTTTTCTATAGACCCAGCCCAGAAGTAAGTTAACTGACTGGTGAGTTTGTCACACAAAGCTTAGTCTGGACCCTTGTTTGGTTGTGTTTGTTTGTTTGAGGTGTGCCTACCTGTAGGACGGGCACATTCTGGCTATTTGACATGTTCTCTAAGCTTATTTATTCCAAGATGAAGTACTAGCAGTTTCTTTTGGGCAACAGACCCCAAAGCCTCATCATCCAAGAGCTTCAACAGTAACAAAAGTGGCAACCTGATTTTCTCTTTGCATTTCCATGTCTATCCCTGATTTGGTTCTAAATACAGGTGGAAAATAGAATGATATTTATTGGAACAAAGATTATGTTCCACAGGGGTACCCTTGGCAGAAGGCTACACTTAGGTCATTGTGTCTCCTTGTGGACTGCAAAGACTGCAAATATATTTTACACATTAGTAGAAAGGTCACAAGATTGAAGGCTAGAAGATCCAGGTTCAAGGTGAAGCTGTACACTAAATTGGGACTGAGCATGAATTTTGGAGCTAAATTCACCTGGTCTAGAATCCTAGGAGTAGCTTTACTAGCTTTGGGCTCTTTATATGACTTCTCTGTACTTCTTTTTTCTTCTTCCGTAAACAGGAGAAGGTAATGCCTACTAAATGAGTCTGCAGTAAGGATTAGATGAGATGGTGTGGGTAAAGAACTTGGCCTATTGCCGGCAAGCAGTGAGTGTTCTCTGCATTATACCAGTAGAATGGCTACCATTTTTGCCTGGGGAAAATTACTTTCCTTCTGACAACTGCTATTTCTTCATTTGGGGAAAAAAAAAAAAAGGATAAGACTCATGTTTATAAGATGTGTCTACATCTGACTGTCTAAGATTCTGCTTTGCAGGCTCTTAAGGATAAAAATGTGAAGCCAATGAATTTGAATGTATATACAATTAGAATTTATTGGGGTTTATGGGGTTTATGTCTGCCTCTCACAAATTGTTGTCTCCTTTCTAAATCTCCAATTTTTTTTTTTATCATTACTGGAAAACACCAACAGAGGGCATCAGGATTTAATTCTGAGTGAGTTGCTCCTGAAGGCTAGGGTTCTGCTTATCTGACAGGTCTCTAAGTAAAATTGTTTCCCAACAGGAGCATGAAAGATTCAGGCTCTTGCCTCTGCAGTAGCTTCAGCGCTTTCTTCTCTGATGTAAGGGTGCATGCTTTGGCTTCTGTTTCTAGGGTTTGTCTCCTGGGCCTGTCTGCCTTTGCCTGGGATGGGGTGGTGGCCCTTTATGGAAACAGAACAGTGAGTAATGACATCTGAGCTCTCTGCTGGGTGTTGAACGGAGGCATGTGGGTTAGAGAGCTGATCCACCCAAGAGTTGCTCTCTAGTCTGATGCGAGGGAATCCAGCAGGCATACCGAATGGGGCCCCTGAAGCAGAAGACACAGTGTGCAGGGAGATGAGTCTCTTCACCCAGTGTCTTCACAACACCCTGTAAGAAATGTAGCAGATGGCTGGACCGCTCCATGCCTCAGTTTACCCTCTTGAGAGAGGTGCAATTGCACTTTACTCTGTGAACACTGCAATAAGGGAGAGTTACATTTGAAATCACGATATTTTCGCTGTCACTTACTAAATGTGTTCTGACATAATCAGAAAATTCACAAAGACTCATTTTCTGCCTCTGAAAAATGGGACTACTCCCATCATGACCCTCTGTGGGGTCGTTTTGAGAAACAATGGGAAACCAGCACAAAGTGTCTACATCAAAAGGACAGACTGTTATCGCCACCCTCAGTCCTCAGAGTGGTTCTCGTGGTGGCAGAAGGGCCATAAGCAGTGCCTGTTTTGGTATCCAGGATCAGTGACCCACCCCTGTAATCCCAGCAACTTGGGAGGAGGAGGCAGGAGGATCACAGGCTGGAAGGCAGAGGCAGCCTGTGTAACTTAGTGAGACTCTGTCTCAAGATAAAAAAGCAAGAAAGGGCTGGGAGTGCACCTCAGGGTAGAGTCATTGCAAAGTATGCACAAGGCCCTGGGTTCGCCTCCAAGTACCACAAAAAAAAAGAAGATAAAAGAAAAAAAGAAAGCAGTGCCTGTTGGGCTACAACAGAACTCAGATTCTGGGCCTGGTAGCTGTTAAAAGCACAGGCCGTGAAGTCAGACAGTCCAGGTTCACATCCTGCCTTGCTACTCACCTTGCAAGTGACAACCTATAAAATGAGAAGAATAATAGTAGCATCAACCCCATGTTTTGCATGAAATATGCCAGATATTGTACACAAAGCATTCCCTGCAGGTACAGGATCGAGTAATGAATAATGAATAGCAGTTACTATTTTTATCATAATAATCACTTCTTCCTAATAGGGGGAGGAACTATTTTGATTTTTAGGTTTTTTTAATTTTTAAAAATTATTTATTTATTCATTCATTCATTTTTTCTAGTCGTACTTAGCAGTTGAATCAAGGGCTTCGCACACACTTTGCAAGTGCTCCACCACTGGACTTCACCCCCAGCCCATTTGCTCTTTTTTTATTTTTTTTATTTCAAGACCGAGTCTCACTAAGATACACAGGGCTGCTTCTGGCCTTGACTTTGTGATCCTCCTGCCTCCAAGCATGGAGAATGTTAAAATCCTAAGTCTCTGGAATTATATGAGTGTGCCACCATGTTCGGTTGGGAGGAGGCATTCTTGAAGTATGTCCTAACACGTCCCATGTGGAGATCGATGGTGACTACCAAGGGCCCCTCTTTTTCTTGCATTGCTCCCCCTAGCATGTAAAATGGTATATAGTTATTTAGCACTATAGGGTTGTAAAGGTCCTCATCTAATGCAATCTTCTCATCTGACAGATAGGAAAACTGAGGACAGAAAGGGATTGATCCAAGGTCTCTAGTTCACCATAAAGATAAGACCTGTATGAAATGCCAAATCAGACTATTTTGCTTATCTTTTCTTCCTGCTGTGTTACACTGAGTCTTCACAGGAATTGATTTGCATTTGTGAACTGCTAACAGGTCTTGGAGTTTGGAAAGTATGCCCGGTCCCATATGAATATTTTCCTTTCTGTCCTTCCCAGGCACTATCCCAGCCCCAGGCGACTATGCTACCCTTTCTAGGGAAATATTTCCAAAGGCAACATGCCACTGTATCCATGAAGGGTGAAACAAGGAGGGAGAAGTGACAAAAGAAGGAAGGAAAGAGGGAGAGGAGGAAGGAGAGAAGGGAGAAGGGACAGAAGGAGCGAAAAGGAAGGAAGGAAAGAAGGAAGGAAGGAAGGAGGGAGGGAAGAAAGGAAGGGCTAAATTTCTGTGGCACTGTGCTAGGCACATAGCATTCATCTATTATTTATTTCATCTTCATCACAATCTTAAGTGAGAATTAATACCTCTAGTTTATTAACAAAGAAATTGCTACGTAGAATGGCTGTGCTAAAATTCTCAGCCCAGCCGGTGTAACTGCAAAATCTGTAGCGCTTTCAGAAGCATGTTACCTCAAATGAAGGAATACGTATTTTTAGGAATATGGATTTGTTGGCACTTGATTTGGATTCAGACACATTTCCTTTGGCTTCCTTTTGAGACCCTCATGTGTTCATTTACTTGTCCTTTATCCCCTCATCCTATGATGCATTTATTCATCCATTTAACTGACATGTGTTGCACACTTATCACCATAAAAGATAAGGAAGACTTGATGCCTTTTTCCCACCCATCCTCAGCAAGGTGAGTTTTGTCTGTCCTGGGCCTGCGGATGTGTGAACACACAGGCATGCACACAAAAACACAAAGCACCTGCATTCGTACAGATATGCAAATAAATCCAGGGCCACACATCCATGATGGCTGGTTCTCTACATTGGCTCTCTTTCCAGAGAGGGGCCCAGAAGTACTAGCTAGAGATTCCTGGAGCCAGACAGTCCCTGGGGCTCATCGGTGCCCTCGTGTCTTGGTCTCTAGACTGTGGGATGGGCCTATTCTCTCAGATGCTCCACTCCAGAGGGACTTTGATGGCAGGTCAAGCATCGAGTCTGTTTAAATCCTTTCAGGTCGACCCAGTGAAAGAGGAAAACTCAAAGAAAGAAAGTCGCTATCATAGCAAGTGAGTTCATCTATATGGACACCTATCCAGGGATCATCTTGTGCCCTGGGCAACGGTTCCTCGGGCAGCTACAGAGGAGAGAATAGTGAGACCAGACATAATGACAGCAATAATCAAAATTACTTAGTCTACTCAATTCTAATTATTTGTTACATATGTGTACTTCTTTACTACTAATTAATAAGACCAAGCATTTACTTTGTCAGAAACCATGAAACTTTACATTTACGTCCTATAAGAGTGCTTTGAAATAAACACTATTGTGTCTATTTTTATGTGAAAAAAGACTAGAGCTCAGGAAGTTTCCATCACTTTCCCTAAGCCACAAAACAAGCACAGAGCCGAGTCCAGAAATTTAACCACATTTTCATGCTGCTTGCTCCTCTCCCTTCCTTTGTTTCTACTTTGCTGTCTGTAAAATGTGACTATCACTTAGTTGGATTTGATTGGAGATTCCTCCACCTGGCTGATCAACAGCACCCTGAGATACTATTGAAATTGTGATACCCAGGCACGTGGGGTCTTCAGTGGGACTCACAATATATGCTTTTCACAGTGCTCTAATTATGAGAACTAGCTCTGTCTGGGAACTCCCATTTAAGGGATCCCAGAGGACACAACCAGGCCCAAGATTCCATACATCTAGAATCCTTTTACCTGTCAGCTGGGAACGCAGAGAAAGGGGGCTGGGCCTCATAGGGAACAGTTGAAATTGAGCCTACAGCCATTCTTGACTCTCCTCCCATGGGCCTGCCCATAAATCTCAGCTTTTTGGGAATGGAGCCAATGCAGATCAGAGGCATTTTCCCCTTCAAGTATCTAATGTCGAGCTATGTCAGGTAAGTGAAGCAGCAAGACCGTACAGGCTCCACTAGCTCTGCATGGCAGCAGCTCGTCCAGACTCAGAGGACATTAATTAACAACCTTTCAGACTCTCTCTGCAGAAGGCATTCTCCTTGCACAATGGTATTTGGCCCACCGAGAGAGCCAGCTGCCAGCATCCCCTTCCTCCTCCCCAACCCACCTCAGTCTACCTTTGCCAGCCTCACAGACCCAGATTGTTCTCCCACTGCAAGAAGATCTCTGTGGGATGAGTTAAAAGATCTGGATTCCAGTTCCAGCTCTGCCAATCACTGTCTTTGTCACCCAGATAAGTTAACATTCTTACATTCTTTCCTCATTCCTAGGTCCTCATTCATACTACCCTGGCTTCTGATCTCGTCAGATTTCAGAAGCTAAGCTGGGTCAGGCCTGGTTAGTACTCTGATGGGAGACCACAGGGGAATACTGGATGCTATAGTTTGGGAGAAGAACCTGGCAGCCCACTCCTGAAACAATCAGCCATCAAAAACTCTAGGAATAGCAAAGAGGCACTGACAATAGTGGCTGGGCATGGCAGTGTTGGTAGTGTTTCATTCTGTTGTACATAGGGTTTCTATGAGTCAGACTCAATGGCTCCTAACAACAACAACAACAAGAGCTTCACTTGACTTCTTGAGCTTCAATAGGGATAAGAAAACCAGAGTTTTTTTTTTTTTTTTTTTCTCAGCTGAGATAAGTCCTTAGGTCATTGTAACCTAGAACTTAAAGGAAGAGGCTCCTGAATCAGGCAGACATGGGTTCCTGTGTCCTCTCTGCCACTTCCTGACTATGCAACCTTGGACTAGTCATTTACCTCTCTGAGCCTTACTTTCACCATCTGAAAAGCACTTGTGCTACAGGAGTATTGAGAAGACTGACTCAAATGTGTAAGTACAGTGTTTGGCATGCTGCAAATGGTATCAGTAGTTAGTCATGTTATTAGACAGGCCTGTAAACAGGTATGCTCTAATACTGTAAGTGCTTGGACAGAAACAGCAGGGGGCTCTGATATCCCAATGAATGATCCAAACCAAGACCAGGGGCAGAACAATGTCCCTGGTGGGGATCTTAGACCCCAAGTGATGTAAGGGTGTGCAGTGGCTTTCCGGGTGAAAGCTGAGGAGACTTTCTCTAGCAACACAGATTCTCCATGCCTATAGATTTGGACCCTTCTCTGTCCCCAGCCCCACAAATTTTCTTTCCATTCCTGGGATGTGTTCTAACCTTCCTCCTCAAGGCCGGTGTACATCACCTTTATTTCCACTCACCCTCCACTCATCACCAAGAAAGTTCTTGTTCATCCTTCTTCCACATGACTCTTCAGTCTGGAGACTTGTTTCCATCCTCAGCTGCAGTCCCTGATTTCTCTATTCTCTATCCAGGAAGTGGCACTCACCTCTTCAATCTAACAGAAGTCCCAGATACTAAGCTTTCCTGGTAGTGAGCTAGTATCCCTTCTTTAGGCACAAACCTCTCTGTTTTATTTCTGGGTAACTATACTCCTAATCTGATCAGAGTTGCTCGGTGCTCATGGACATGTGCTCTGGGACTAACTCATTCTGAGTCAGGGAATACCTAGATTAGAGAATAACAAAAGGCACACACTTGGAAAATAATCTTCATTTGTGTATTTATTTTATCAGCAAATATGTATCATACCAGGTGCTGCAATAGAAATAAGCATACAATTCTGAAGAGTGCATACTTGCCCCTAGGCCTCAGGAAGTTGATGCTACAAACAGAAAGAGGATCAGATAGAAGAGCCCACGGTGGAATGAGATGGCGAGATTCAGGAGGCTCTCAGGGCACAAAAGTGGGGGTACTCCCTCAGTACCCCCACTTTTTTGAGTAATTTAAGTAATTACTTTTTTGAGTAATTTAAGAGAACATGAATTGATGAAAGGAATGCATTAAAGGTGGCCCATAGCTTATATGCCATGCAACACCCAAAGCATAGTGTGAGAATGTGACAGCAAACCACATATTGCTGCATCCTGACCAAAGATAAACCACCTGCCTTTGGTGCTGTGCATGGTAACACCCACATCCTCTCAGCCTGGCCAGGTAACAGATTTTGTGTGCATCTTCTCCTTCACATCACTGATTCTTTCTATAAAAGTCTAACTCAAGTGTATTTATTGGTCAGACTGAGACTATAGGCAATGAAATGGAGAATATAGCAGGACATTGTCCAACTAGAGAAAGAGAAAGTGCATGTGTTCCAAACCTGCTGAACATTCAAAGATGCAAGACAAGTGTCCATTATAGATCTCTGGAGAATTGGGTACAGGAGTATCAAGAGTGGAAGGGAAAATGAAAATCTTCTCAGAGATATTGCTATCTCCAACTAAGTTCTAAAATAAGAAAAAAGTTAGCTACATAAAGACAAGCCCAGGGGAGGGTTCAAGGTAGATGGAACGGCAGGTACAGATGCTGAGAAATGGGACTAAGAGTCTCACCTCTGGGAAATGGCAATAGTTTATTGTGGCTGAAACATACATTCGGAAGGGGAATGATGAGAATGGAGGCTGGAACAGTGAATGGAGCCAAGGCCCCCAAACCTTAACCCCATTGGGTGGAGAAACAGAAACACAAAACAAGGGCCAGTGTTCTCCAGGGACATCAAAGGAAGAAGACAGCTACACATTGCACGACCGTTTCTAAGTGTCTCTGATGTTGCATTTCTTCTTTTATTGAAGACATATCATTGCAGCTCATTTAAAAACTCCCTGTAAGTAGAAATCCCTTGCCATTATAGAGAATTTCTCCCATAAAATCATACAGGCGTGGGATGTTTATGGAAGCATGAAACATTCCTTGCAGAGGACGTCATTTTGTATTCATGATAGAAACATCTTCATGGTCCCTTTGGAAATCAGCGCAAGGGCTGTGCTCTTCTGCCTCTCTCATCTACACCATATCTGTCCTCCCCAGCTCTGCAGATTGCATCTTATACCCCATGACCTGCACACCCACTTCATCAGCTGTACCCATCCTTGCCCACTTTTTCCTAATCTGAATGGCTCTGGTCTTGAGCCCCTCATGCACCTCATTTTCTCAAGTGCATATCTACTTTCCATTATGACACCATCTTGCAATGAAAAGATAAGGGAGCTTTCACCACTTTTCAAATGTAAAGACTCATTTGTGTGAGACCCCCATCAGACCAGGAAGCTCAGACCTAATCTGAGTACTCAGCATTATTGTTTTATAGACTCTAACTGCTCCTAACCAGGGATCTTGTGCACTCAGAGAGCACAGTATCAAAGCCAATTCAAGGCCTCTCAAGGAAGTGTTTTCTCCCTGAGATAGGATTACATTAACAAGCAACACAGGGATATGTCCATATTTCCTGAAATCCACTGTTGCACCATCCATCATAGCAAATCATGGTGTTCAGAGGGGAACGAACTCTGTTCCAAAGCTATCCTGATCTTGAGCTTGTTTGTAGAAAGGAACAAACATATGTCTAGAGAAGACATAGTTTGCTTAGTTATGTTCGTATTTGATGCCAGGAAGAAAGAGAGTATAACCTCTTCAAATCACAATAGGACCATGTGCAAGCCATTTTCTGAGTCATTCTTTAGTCTTAAAATTGGATTGTAAGGAAGGTACTGGTATATTATTGCCACCATAAAATATCACATTTTTTTAACAGTAATAGGTGGTTGAACCCAGAGCCTCTCACATGCTAGGCAACTGCTGCATCACTGAGATATACTTCCAGTCGCTTCTTAAATTTTTTTGTTTTGAGACAGGATGTTACTAAATTGTACAGGTTGTCTCTGGCCTCAGCCCTGCCATCTTCCTGCCTCGGCTTCCTGTATTCCTGGGATTACAGGTGCAAGCCACAGTGTGAGGCTCTTGAAATACCATCTCTCAAAAGTCAAGTCCATAATCCTTCCTTCCTCTAGATAAATATCTAAGCACCTATAAAAGTTTGAAGCTGCTTTTGAAGTCAAGACCCTTATGGGAAACTTATGGTCTAAATCAAGGGATCTGGAATTTCTTGGAGACTGAGCGGTTAGAGTTGGAACAGTAGAGTTGGAATAAAGTCCTCCGAGAAGAAGCACCAAGAAGTTCTTAAAATCCAAAGCCACCACCTGATCTCTCTTTTTTATCCTCTTCTTTCGGCCTCTGTTATTTCAGTCCCAGGTACCCACTGCTTCCTGCTTATCCCAGGATCATGGTGGCTGGTCCAACCTTCAGCTCTCTATTTCATTTCCAGTAGAGCCTACCACAACTCACTCTGTATTTCAGTTACCCAAATTCAACCCCCTGAAAGAGGAATCAGATAGGCTTAGACCCTTTTACCTGACCTGGGCTGCCTCTTCCCATCTGCCATGCTAAGGTCAGAGAGTCCACTAGTACCTAACACAGATGTGCTCATTCCTTAGGGTTCCTACTCACATAGCTTGTCCAAGGTAAGTTGAAGCAGAACAAGATTTTAAAGCAATTTTAGCCATCATTTGTTGCATAACAAATTTCCCAGACCATAGTGGATTAAGACAATATTGAATATCTATTATCTCCAAGTTTCTAGGTATCAGGAATTCAGTAGCAGCTTAGGTGAGGGTTGGTAGCTCTAAATCATCCATACAATTGGACTAGAGAGGCCAATTGTGTCTACAGATATTTGAAAGCTTAACTGGGGCTAGAGAATCTTCATCCAAGACAGCTCCTCGAGGGCTTAAAAGTTGATTCTAAATGGAGACCTCAGCAGCTCCCCATACTGTCTTCTTCATGGGCTGTCTGAGGGTCTCCGGGACATGGCAGCTAACTTTTCCCCTGGGCAAGCAATCAAAGAAATGCTAGAGTGGAAGTGACACTGTCTTGCATGACCTAGCCATAGAAGTCACACACCGTCATTTTTGCAATATCCACGGATTGTTTACACAGATTGTCTCTTCTTATGAGACAATACAATGTCATGAGTACCAGGAGGTGAGGATGATGAGGGGCTGCCATGGAGGCTGGCTACCACAAGAGCCCACATTGGGATAGGTTTCATTGAGTGGCTCAGTGAAACACCTGTTTTTCCTCTCAGTGATCAAGAACTTGTCTTTCAGATTCAATCTGGAAATCTCTTATTTTGAATGTAAAATTAAAACCAACTTTTTGTGTTTTCAACTGCGAGATATTGTGCAGATGGTTAAGTACATATTCATGATTTGTAGGACACCATTCACAAACAAGAGATCTGTTGTAATTTCCTGGGAAATGTGTGATAGGAATGCCTGGAGATAGCAGTACCTAGCTCAGTGTGAAACTCAAAGTGTAGGTACCCACACGTATTAATTGATGACAATAGTAGATAGTCTGTCAAGTGGAAATACTCTTAAAGAAATTAAGGAAAGGAGCAAAGAACAGCTGGCATTTATAAGGCAAATCTGAACATTCAAAGCTTTGACATCTACAACACCAGCCACTTTTTCAGAATCCAGAGTTGGCAAAGGAAATAAGAAGGTAACGTAGATAATCAAACAAAATTGGATGTGTTCAGAGCCAAAGAAGAATAATTCTAGGAAAAAGGTTAAATTCTGAAGCCCAAACTGACAAAAAATGTGTATTTCAGATCCCTTCAGAGCACAGGGAAATATTTTGTGGAAGACCAGAAGTCAGGAGATCTGGTTCCTAACCATCAAAGCAGGTGCATTGTCTTTGATTGTCTCCAGAGTAGGATAGATAAGGACAAAAGAAAAATTTTGAATTTGGTTTTGCTCATTCAAAGAGACATGGACTGTGAGTTCTACCACTTGATAGCAATGAAAAATTGGGGTAAGAAATGTTAGCTCTCTCAGCTTCTATTTCTTTAGGTGTTCAAAAAGTATAATAGTACAGTATTCACCTTCCTGTTTCTCAATAGTGTTATAAGTATCAAATTCTGGAAAGCACTTACAAATCTATAACAAGACCAAAGAAGCTCCTTACTGGCTCAGTAAAGTTTAGAGACTCTTGAAATCCATGTACTTTGAAAAACTACTATTCTTACATGTGAGTGTAAAGGGCAAAGGAACTTTTCTAAGCATCAGACTCATGAATCAATAGCTGTATCCACCACAAGGGCCTCAGTGGTAACTACCATTATCATCATCAACATCATCATTTTATCTTCATTATCTTTATCATTTTTCATTTTTGGCTCTCTGGATATATTAGGAACAAATACTGGGCCAATTCCAGAGTATCAGCAAGAGAGCTCAGAGCCTGTGGGCATGTGCTTCTCCTGTGTGGACCAGGGACTTCAAGGATACAGCTTTGCAGAATGAGAAGGAAAACAGACACCAATGAGGGTACAAAAAAATAAGATAAGGGCCTTGAGAATCTTAACACTGTTCCTATTCCTAGCTCAATTGTTTTTGAAGTCCACCTGCATCCCTAACCTTGGGTTCCTCAAGAATCTTACCCTCTCCTAAAAAATTATAATTAGTTTCACCTTTTGTATAAGTTAAGTATGGCTCTGACTTCTGTTATTCACAATCAAAATAGCTCTAAATGATGCCATTCCTACACAGGAATTTTTTAATGTTATAGTTCCATTAGAATTCATTTTGGCTTTCCCATAGCAAGGAACTATTTGTTGTGTTATTGAGAGACAGAAGCATGATGATTAGGAGTGTGGACTTGGGATCCAGAACACCTGGTCTCAAGTCTCTTAATTTCTGTGTAACTTATTTTCTGTATGGAGCAAAGGCTGGTAATAGCAATACCTACCAAATAGGGTTGTTCTGAGAATTAAATGGGTTACTACATAATCAAGATCACTTATCACTGTTTCATCTCAGGAGAAAAAACAAAAAAGACACCAAGTCCCCAGTCAATATAGGAGAAGGATCAGGCAGCCTACTCCCAATAAAATCCCAAAACAATCAGACATTGAAAACCATACGAATAACAGAGAAGCACTGACATAGTGCCAGGCATGGCACAGTGTTGGGGAATGTTTCTTTCTGTTGTACATAGGGTTTCTATGAGTTGGACCAAATTCAATAGCACCTAACAACAACAACAACAACAACAACAACAATAACAACAACAACAACAACAATTTATCATTATACACATTCAAAGGGGAAGAAGCTTGAGGTGGAGAGTACTTTTTGTGGGCTGAAAATAATCATTATTCCCTGTGATAATGAGATGACTTCAAAGTAATCAAAATTTCATATTAAAATTGACTACCATTTATACTTGGAAGGCAACTGAGACCCCAAGCTTCTGTGGGGAGCCCCACGTGAAAATACACATCCATAGTCAAAACTCCTGGAAATAGGATTTGATCATTGAGTTTCCAGCTGAAGCAGAATGAACAAAATGCTCTCATTAAATTCTACATCGGAGCTAATTAACCCATTTATGCATTTTTTTTTCATTTGTGCAATAGGGGAAGCACATTATCAGCATATGTATATTTCCTCTCTATTAGTATGTTGTGTGTAATTTTCCCTGTGGGGTCAAATGGGAGGACAGATATGTCCTGCATGGCATTGCCCAGCCATAGTTCATCTGTCTGAGGCTTCTGCTTAGTGTTGATATTAGCTCTGGGAAGCTCACGCACACTTTGCTCTTCGGGCAGGTCATAGATGTCATCCGGTTTGGCTACTACCACTAATCAGATCTGTCTCCTGACACAGGGTCCTTCAGACAGACAATGCCGGAGCTGGCAAGTGAAGTCACCTTGAGGAAAGAGGCATGGTGCTGATGTCCAGCATGGGCAGCCCTCCTGACTGGTCAGTATTCAGGGGCTCTCCTTATTTCTGTGCTACAAGATTGGCAGCCAGGGTGAGTGTTTCAGGAGGAAGAGTCCTCTCGCCCACTCTAGCCATGTGGCAAAGGTATTCGCTTCCTTGGGAAGGAAGTGATTTATCTGTGGGAGAACACTGTTTCAGCAAAGTTTGCGTAGGAACAGCCTCTGTCTCTGCAACCCTGTGTGTATGTGAGTGTGCACATAAGGAAGATAAAGACAACGTGAATGTCATAAAAAGGCACTTCTTCGCACAAATGCTTGAAAACATATGATGCTGAAAGACTTCAAATTCCATAAATGAATTTGTGCCTAATTTAACATACCTCTCCTTTTCTTTTTAGAATGAATGAGCCTGGAATATCAGTGGCTTTATTATGTAAACCATCACAGAGGAAAAAATTGTCTTAGAGCAAATAGGTGGGAGAAAAAGAGAAATAAATGATTGGTGGGAGGGGAGCAAAGAGAAGGCAATTGTGTGCATTTTCACCAACTTTGAGTTGAAATGGTTTTTAAGGGTTTTGTACAATACTGCAACTAGTTAGAGCTGGGTGTCTATCTGTGTAAGGCTATTAGCCAGATTACTTCAATATTGTTGTTGTTTGGTGCTTTATGTGGGTCTGACTCGTTGTGACCCTATGTACAACAGAAAAAAAAACACTCCTTGACACTGTGCCATGCCCAGCGCTATGTCAGTGCTTCTGTGCTATTCATCGGGTTTCCAATGGCTGATTTTGTTTGGGGATTATTTCAGGAATGAGTTTCCAGGTCCTTCTCCTGTTTTATTTTATTTTTTTTTTTTTTTTGAGCTAGAGATTGAACCTCAGACCTCAGAGAGTGCATAGTGGCACTCCACCAACTGAGCTAAATCCCAGCCCCACTTCAATATTAACTTGGTGATTATTTACTTATTGTACACATTCAGGGAAGTAACAGTTTCCTTGGAGAATTTTGATCCTTAGAAACTTATGTCAGTTAATTTCAAGGTGAGCTAGGTATGTAAATAACTGCCTTTAAACTCAGATGAATATATATTTGTGTCACTGCCAATTATTTATGTATTTATAAAATTCACCATAACTTGTCACAAAAATATGAGGATCTCAAGTTTATCATTTAAGAAATTAATTCATTAGGTCATCTGGAAGATAAAATTTATGAGCAAATATGATTCAGGTATCAAATGATCATATTTTAAGACTCCACTAAACATTGCACTGTATGTTGAGTTAATGGCAGTTGTTTACCTCAACACATCAAATATATTTTCTCACAATGTAAAGAGTTCACCTATATTGGGCTAAAATAAATGGATTAAGCTAGGTACAGTGGCATGCACCTATAATTCCCCAGCAACTCGGGAGCCAGAGGCAGAAGGATCGCAATTTTAAAAGCAGAGGCAGCATGCATAACCTAGTGAGACCTTGTCTCAAGATAAAGAAATATAAAAGGGGCTGGGAATGTAGCTCAAGGGTAGAGCACTTGCAAAGCTCGTGTGGGGCTCTCAGTTTAGGCCCCCCGTATTGCAAAATCAATTAATAAATAAATGGATAGGTCAATAAATTTAAAAAGAAAATGAATGGATTAACTGAGAGACTTGGGTTCCATCCCTAGTTGTGTAACAATAGATGTATGGCCTTGGGAAAATCACTTAACTCTCTGTGAAACCTTACTTTCTCATCTGTAGCGTGCACATACCAACGTCTTCCTTACCTGCCTGGTGTTATGGCTTGTGCAGAAGAAATGAAGTTTTTGTTGTGGAAGTTCTTTGAGAAATTAAGCCCATAAACAAAAGGCAAGTTTTTTTGGATCCACACAAACATACACTATTCATGATGGTGAAAACATAATGCACACTGTGTTGACTATGCTGTAGGTGTTTTGTGATTTGAATGTGTTTGCCTGGAGAACCCAGCCAGGATCAGCACATAATAGGTGTCCTCTGTGGAATGTAACCTAGGAGACACTCTGCACACTAAGCTGCACCTGTGCTCTGACAGAGACAGTGGTGTGCAGAGAGAAATATGACAGATCAACATACACCTGGTTGAAAGAACAGAAGCATGCAATAGCAATATGGAGCCTAACCATCTGCCAAGGCCATTCTGAAATGCCATTTTCTTCATATAGCTTTCCACGGCTCCCCTCTCTCAAGGGAAATAATTTCATCCATAGCTTTGTACTTGTTTCACCTTATTAGAGTAGCCCTGAACTTTAAACACCTATGCCAATACTTACAGCATGCAGATGGCACCATCCTTGTCTTTTTGGAGTCTGCAGCCATTGTTCTAAGACCGTGACCATGACCCTGAGCCATTCTTCAGATTGCATTCCACCCCATTTGAATTCTCCTGTCTTCCAACTTCAAGTCAAGTTAGTAAGCATCTATTACTTGCTGTGATCATGGTAACTAATGGAGTACACCAATGGATAACAGTTGATATCTTTTGGCCACATGGAGAATAAAATCTAATTGGCTGATGGACAAACAATTCCAATCTTCAAAATGAAAACTTTATGGAGAAATTTCTAGAAAAGGGATGTCCAATATGATACTTATAGCACAAAAGGTGTTAATCAGATGAAAATAGTGTTGGTAAGACAGAATGTCCCAAGTAGCATCAAGGAATCAAGAGAAAAATTGATACACTTAAGAAAGGGAAGGAAAGATATTTAGTCTGCAGAATGGTAAGCAGTAAGAAAAAATCAACTTCTTTCCTGATTTTCTCCATGTCTAATTTCCACCTTGTACTTGGCACATTCACACTTGATATTAGTCTCTGCCATTTTATCTGTGATGTCAGCTCTAGCTCCCTCCCCGCGGCCTGTTAATCACTTCCACATGTTGGTCTAACATTGAGATCCTTTCTTCATCCCCATAGGGACTGGTTTCCCCTAGCTTTATAAATGAGAACCAATCTGCCAGCATGATTCTCTTTTTACAAGTAATTTTTATCACAGTTATCTGATTTTAGGGCCCATTTTATTTTCCTTACCAGTCTGCCAAGGTACAGGTATTTCCTCCCAAATACAAATTTCTATCATATTACTTTCTGGTTTAGTGACTCTGCATTCAGCTTAAGACATACTGTTTCTAAACACACCTCACAAGCCCCCTCAAGCTCCAGGACTCATTAGGCTACCAGCCTTACTTCTGCCTGTCTCCTTCTCCCCTCCAGGAATGGGTCCATTCAGTGTCTCCAGTGCGCCTTGCTATCTCCTCTCTAGGAGGTCTCATCTTTGTCCTTCCTTCTGCCTGCCCTGCCCAGTCCTGCCCAGTCCCTGCACCCTGGCTCATCCTGGAAGTCTCAGTTTATATGCCACTTCCACAAGGAGGCTCTCTCTGATGCCCACTTACCTGCTCTTGCTTCAGTATGACACTTGTTTTGCTCTACTGAAATTGCTTGTTGGAGTGTTTGCTTCTCCCACTGAGGGTGTCTCAGCATTGATACTGTTGTGGGGGCTGTCGTTTGCATGGCAGGAGGATTAGCAACATTCCTGGCCTCTACCCACTAGATGCTCCTGTCAGTTCCCTGAGTTATACAACCAAGAACATCTCTAGACATTGTCTCCTGGAACATAAAAGCATCCCTATCTGAGGACTACTGTGCCATATTAAATAAAACATAGGGACTATGGATGGCTTCTTTACCACCATGTCCCCAAATTGCCATGTGGTAGAGGGCTACTAAGCATGTGCTGCATGAATGAATAGAAGTTCCTATAAACACCAACTTGGTGAATGAATGAATGAATGAATGTTAGGAAGAAAGTTATGTCACAGGCTTTGGCAGATCAGAGCCCTGAGTTTCTCTAATAAATAAGTGGAACCTGCACAAACATGGTCCCTCACTTTGGCACCTGCCTGTCATAGCTAGAAGGCCACATACCAACTAGCTGTCCAAGCCTCTTCCTCCTACACCTCATTGGGCTTCCCAATCCACCCATCTTCCCTCCACAGAACAGAAAGAAGGTGCTGGGCTCCCTGAGCTTCCTGCTTCAAAGGCGTTTAAGCTTTTAATGTGAATCCTGATTAATTAACAAGGGCTCAGGACTTACATGCATTTCAAGTTGCTTTTATCTCTGGGAGAAAAGAAGCCTTTTGGCAGATACTTTCTGTTCACTGTCTAGTTCAGCATTTCAAAGGGCAGTCTTTGAAGGACTGAGCGGGTTACCATTTTTTTGTGTGTGAAGGGCAATGACTAGTAATTAAGGGACAGACCCCTTTATGTCAACTCAACAGAGAAAAAAATCAAATTCAGTTTCAGCTTTATCCACAACTGACTTGTGTCAATGCTGGAGGGCTCTGCCTGGCCTTGAAGGGCAAAAGCCAGAAGAAAAGAGGATGTGCAGCTGTACCTCTTTGGCTTCCAAGGAAAAAGCTAACATTTGTTGAGCACCTACTGTGTGCTCTTTCAATTCTTTCTCCTAGTCAATATAACTTAATTTTACAGAAACTAAGTTTGGGAGATGCTAAGGAATCTGTTCAAAATACAGGAAGCGGGACAAGCCACATTTCAAATATGGTGGGTCTGACTATTCTTTCCTCCAAAGCTGCATTCCCTCCGCACTCAGGCTTCTGCCCTTGCTCGTCTATGCCTACTAGAATGGAACAAAAGGATGGTGGGCGTATTTTATCTATGTATTCAAATAGTTTATTCATTCTACCAGGCAGCTGGTCAGTGTCTCATCCATTCAGGATCCTTTTAGCACTCTGTACTCACCCTATTGTAGCCTTCATAGAAATTTCATTTTCATTTGTCTTTCCAACTAAAGTATAAGCTCTTAGCAAATAGGGCCTTTGGCTTTTGTGTTGAACTCTGTATCCTTAGTGTTTCACACAGAAAATGACAAAGAGTAGGTTTCAAGAGATAGTTTGTTGAATTGACTATTTCCTGGGAACCTAGTATGGTGAGATTACTAGTTGCTTTTCACCATAGCCAGGTCCTACTTATCTCTTCTTCTTTACTCCTGAGTGTCTAAAAAAATGCCCATTCCTTTGCCATGAAGAATGACTATGTCTGGCCCATGAGATATAAGGAGAAGAATGTTGTACTTCTGTGAAATGTTATTCATTCTGTTTAGATCATGCAGGTGATGACTGGAACTCAAACAGTCATTTTGGGCTACACGCTGGGGTTTAAGTAGCAGAACTGTGGAAGCAATCCAGACCCATGAAGTCTATGGAGGTGCTAAAACAGTTCCATATTCTCCATTTCTAGATTTGTTCTATATGAGACATAAAAAACAGTTTACTGTTATTTAATTTCCTGGTTTTGGTTCTTTGTTATTTGCAATCAAATCCAACCCCAGCTGATGCAACTGCTACATGCAGAGCACTGTTCTAGTGATTGTGAGGTGAGTTGACATGGGCGTCCCACGCATGTATGGAGCTCTCAGCCTGCGGGAGCTCCAATGCCGCCATATCTGAGATCAACTGACACAGTGAACTCCAGCCATAATTCATTTTCATTCCATCCCCAAATGGCCAGCACCACAGAGGAAGAAAACGTTAAGCCATTGGTGGGATCTGAAGTATGAGACAGCACTTACAGGACATTTTCTTGGAGGATATGTCCTTGATTGGGCCTTGAATATTGACCAGAGGTGGGATCTATAGAGGATAGATGAGGTTGGGTTGAGGTTGAACACTCCAGGACTAGAAAATGAGGGAGATGTTTGGGAGAAGGCTGGTGATACTCTCATAGGAAATGCATGAAGAAAGCGTGTTGTATGATATTGATCGGCAAAGCTCTGGAGTTAGAGTGCTTGGGTTTGAATTCCAGCTCTACTGTTTCCTAGCTGTGTGACCTTGGCTGATCAACTGACCTCCAAGAGCTGCAGGGTTTTTTCTGTGTAATGATGATAGTAGTTCTGACCTTCTTGGGTTATTGTCAAAATTAAATGAGGTTCTATACAAAGGGCTAAGAATAGTGTCTGTTCCAAATAAGCACTCCCTAAATGGGAGCTGTGACTGTCACCCCTATAAACTGGGAGAATCAGTTAATCCCCAGAGAGCAGAGCCTTAAATTCCAGGTTAAGAACTTCAGATCTTTATTAGAAAGGCACCAAAAAGATGCTGACAGTTTGAGAGCAAAGTTGTGGGTGACATCATTAGAGTTGTGTTTTGGGAGTTCAGTGGTGCCAATGTTTGCTGTGTTATGATGCCTTCCCTCCTGTCCTACCCCACTAGCACACTGACCCAGGGGCGTCACCCTCCCACAGCACCACAGTATTAGGCAAACTCCCTACACTCCTCCCCTGTCTCTGTAGCTGACTTGGGAAAATCTGGCTGCTTTTCAGAGACCTGGGGAAGGGAGCCTCTGGCTCACAGCCTCTGGCTCTAGTTCTCCCCATGGAGTGCCCTGGAGGATGCTTTTCCACCCTTCCACCCTCACTTCCCTACTCACCTCTCTTGGGAGTGGTGTTATCAGTGCTGATATTCTGCCTCTCAGCACTGAAATACAGGCCAGTAATTGCATCATTCCTGGGTGATTGGAGCCTTTCTTTCCCTCCTTGGTGACAATGGGAATCATGCCACCTTCACAAGAGCCTAAAGAAACAACGACTAAACTCTATGCTATGGACAAAATGTGTATGCCTAAGCCCTAAATCCCAATGATAAAATATTTAAAGATGGGGTCCTTGGGAGGTAATTTAGGTTAAATGAGGTCATAAGGAAGGAGTTCTTATCTGGAAATGTGTGTTCTTATAAGAGGGGGATATCACATTATCTCTCTCTCTCCCTTCTCTTTTTCTCTCTTTCCCCATATCCTTCACTCTCCCTGCCTCCCTTTCTCCCATTCCCCTCTTCAGCACATGCCCAAAGGAAAGGCCATGTGGGACACAGAAAGTGGCTATCTGCAGCCCTCACCAGACACTAACCTTGCTGGCACACTGATCTTAGATTTCCATTCTCCAAAACTGCTAGAAAATTAGTTTCTGTTGTCTAAATCACCTACCTTATTGTATTTTGTTATGGTGCTGGAGCAGATGTATGCTCTATACACATTTGTAGTGTTTGGTAATGTAAGCTGCTGCACAGATGTCATTTCTGGGCTTTGGGGACAACTGAAGACCACTTCAAGAAGCAAATTGCTCTACTGATAACTTAGTAACAAAACTCCTAATCTTCCATGCCGGTTGATAAGATACATTAGATTCCCTTGTACACAGTTCTGGCTGTCAAGCTCTAAGTCAAAGTGATATTCCACCTGTGACCATTTAGCAGCTGTAAAGAGTTGTTTCAGACCCCCTCCCGTACACGAATACTTCTTCTTAACTTAATTTTATTGATGTTTTAAGCATTCTAAGGTGTCTGCACATGGATGCTCATTGAAACACAAATCACAGCTACACAAAAAAAATTAGCCAATCTCAAGTCAGGGGCCTGTCCTGGTCCAGGTAAAAATAGAAAAGGAGAAAAGAAAAAAAATGCACATGCACACCCAGCCATGCTACCCTACGTGCACATTGCTGTTCTGCTCAATTTTTATTCCTTAGAAAGATAACATGGAAATGAATATTCATGGTGAAAAATGTGAGGCTTCAGCCTTGGAAGCATAATTATTGTTGTTATTTCGAATTTCATTAGCGCTTTATAATTGTGAAGCCCATTTTGGTGAGTAATTTTGATCCTTCCCTCTCTTGCCTTTCTCCCCCATGTTTCTAGCCCTCCCTGAACTCCCTATCCTTTTCCAAGAGCTAAATCAGACACTGTCATTTTTACAGAAATGAAAAATCAGGAGCAAAGAGGGGAATTGGCTGTGACATAAAAATAACCAATGGTGGCAATGGAAATAATCACTCTAGGAAAACCTGCTCCGAGGCTGTCAGGCCATCTGTGTGCTGAGGGTAGAGCTGTGTGCTCCTGGCTCAGGAGGGCCACCACGTTCTGCCTATGGCTTTCCTTCCCCACCTCCAGCAAGGAGGCATAGAGCAGCATTGATAAATGGTATCCCTGAATTCGCTTCCTCCACCTTTGGATTGATGAACTTAACATAATTTTATGACTATTTATTGGGATGAACTTGGACTTTCTGTTTGGTTAAAGAGGTATGAAAAAGAACTATTCTTTATTCAACAGCTGCAATATACCAAACACTAGGCATATCCATAGTTATTCTCTGTACTGGTTATTTGTTAGTGCATTACAAATTACCCTCAAAATGCAATGGCTTAAAACAACAATTATTTGTAATCATAGCTTACATGTCAGTGGGTTGATTGGAGGCTAGCTGATCAGGGCTGGTCTCTTCAGTGGTTCTGCAAGTCAGCTGGGATTCAGACTTAGGAGGGGCCTGGCTGTGACTGTATCACTTTAGCTAGGACATCTTTGCTGCATATGTTCTCACCCTCCTGGGATGGGTAGGCTAGCCCAGACATGTACTTGTCTTGGTGAATGCAGCAGCATGAGATGGCAAGCAGAAACACAGACGGCTCAAAGCTGGTGCACGGTCACTGCTACCTCATTTTGTTGGTTAAAATGAGTCACAGGGAATATTAGACTTTTTGTCGATGTGACAAAATACCTGACACAAACAACTTAAGAGAGGAAAGACTTAATTTGACCCATGGTCTCAAAAGTTTCAGCCCATTGTCTGTGGCACCATTATTTATGAGCCTGTGGTAAAGCAGAACCTCATAGCAGCAGGAGCATGAGGCAGAGGCTACTCAATTCACAGACTAAAGACAGGAGGCAGAGAGTTGGGGTTGGAGGCTGAATCAGATACAGCCCCCAGGGACACACCCTTTGCTACCTACTTCCTTCAGTTAGGCTCTACCTTCTCAAGTTTCCAGAACCCTGCAACATAGCACCACCAGCTGCGGACCAAGCCTTCAAAACATGAGCCTTTAGGGAGATACTTCATATCCAAATCCTAAGACACAACTAAATCATGTCTCAAGCCATAGGGAAGCCAACTCTGTCTCTTGAGTAAGAAACTGCTAAGTCGTATGGCAGAAGCTGCAGACATAGGGAGAGGTAAGGAATTGGGGATACAGGAGGATCCCCCGCACTCCATTTTCAATGAAATCTGAGAGTACTTTTCTATACCCCAGGCTAGGGGGTCAAAACCAAATGTTTTGGACTCTAATAACCTTTTTCTTCCTTTTTACCCATCTCCTACAATTTGGCCCCAAAGGCCACACTTAACTTGCATCTTTACATGTCAACCAACACTCTCTTAATAGTAATGCTCTAGAAAACTAGCCATGATGTGAATTTTCTTGTTATGATACCCAATGGTTCTGATACTGATTTTAGCAAATGATAATGGCAATGGTGCTCACTTTCATTGTTATAAGCTTAATCTTAACTATGAGAAGAATATGGAGTAGGTTATAATCACAAGCTCTGGAGTAAGACTGCATAAGATTAAATCCTGCCCCTGTCCTAGATGTGTGACTCCAGTCAAGGAGTTTCATTTTTCTGAACTTTAGCTCTCTCATATATAAAATGGCAATGCATACAGTTCTTAGCTCTTAGAGTTATGGAAAGGGCCTATTAAAATGGGTCTTTCACACATTTAGCATACTGCTTGCCTTATCATAAGTATGCAATAAATGGCACTATTATTGTTTTTGTTGTTTATTTATGTTAAATAGTATACTAAATGCTGCATATGTGTTATCACCTTTAAGTTGCATAGCGATTAGAAAAGAGATCTCTGTGGATTTTTGTCTTCCCAACCTAAAAGTTTATTTCCTTATGGCTACTGTGCATATTAGGATCTGTTTGAAATCTCTTTAAAGTGTTGAAAAGTAAAGATGTCACATTGAAGACAAAGGTGTACCTGACTCATGCCATATTTTCAGTTGTGTAATATCCTAATGAAAGCTGGGAAGTGAATAAGGGAGAAGGAAGAAGAACTGATGCTTTTGAATTATGGTGCTAGAGGCAAATATTGATTACACATGGGCTTCCAAAAGAGCCAACAGATGTATCCTAGAAGAAATGCAACCAGAGTGCTCCTTGGAAGCAAGGATGGCTAGACTGCATCTTACCTATTTTGGGCATGTTGTCAGGATGGACTAATCTCTGGAGAAGGACATGTTTGGAAGAGTGTCAGGTCAACAACAACAAAAAAGAAGACCCTCAACTACAAGGATTGACACAGGGCTGCAAATATGGGCTTAAACATAAAAAAGATTGTGCTGTACATGGCATAGTATTGGGGAGTATTTCATTCTGTTGTATACAGGGTCACTCTGAGTCCGATCCAACTTGATGGCATCTAAGTACAACAACATATATTGAGAGAATTAAAATGCCCCAACTTACTTTTTCAAGCTCAAAGATGCTAGTTTTGGATGAAGCCATGTGTTTTCTCTTTGAATGTCATTCTCTAGCCCTGCAAAAGTTACACTTCTCTCCAACAGTCCATTTGTCCTAGACGCCTGCTCTTTCACAACCTAAATACAAACAAATTAAAATATTAGGTGATGGTAAAGCACAGCCTGGATGAGTTTTACTGCTACATGGTTGGTGTTCAGGGAAAGAAGTCTGGACTTAAATCTTGATCTGTTGATGCCTTCCATGGTTTAGGAATTTCAGCATCATGCTGCTGATGTTTGGAGCTCTTTATGTGAGAAATGGAAAGCACTGGCCATACTTTAACCACACTTTTAGAGTGAGTAGGTGGGAGAGGCAGAAGTGTGTGACAGAAGTGCTTAGTAGTCAGGAAAAGCTTTCAGAAAAGGGACAGAGAATGATTTTTGTCAATGTTCAGGCAGAGTCTCTGATGAACATTGAGGTCATACTGTCAGATCTGGATGTCATGGACCCAGGTTTTTTATTTCCAGATGATAATGACATTTAAACTCAGCATGCGGATAGCCTCTCTGTAATAGTGGAAAGGGATGGATGTATTATTTAGCAATCAAAAAATGACCAGCCAATACCTCTCCCTGAAGATTTTGATTTTACCCCTTGGGCAGCTTCTACTAACTCATTTTCTTCAGATGGATGCAAATGCTTCCCATCTGCCTGGAATTTGCTCTTAACCTGAGATAATGGGAATCAGCAATGAGAGAAGGATCTCTCCGCTCTTTTCTATCCATTATCACTTCTCTGATTAATTTGGTGCCCTCACATGTGATTCAAGGATAATCAGAGTTTGCACATTGACTGCATTATGAATCCCTGGTCTCAAGCTTTCTCTGACCAAGTAACATGTAGAAGCCAAGCCCAGGTTGTTTACCACTAAATATCCTTCCACTACTATAATGCCTGACATGAAATAAGTATTCAATAAATTGTCACTTAGCTAATGAGTATGCTAGTCTCTCTGGATCTTGAATCTCTCTCTAGCATTCTTTAATCATTCATTTGTTCATTGTTCATTCGTTTAAGAAATATGCATCAGAGGTATACTTTGGAATTTTGCATGAGTAAAATAATATGAATCAGATTTTAGCTTCAAGAAACTCAGAGTAGAGGATAGGAGATAAGACTTTGTGCCAGTCAGCTATTACCACAGTGATGCTGGGTAATAAAACCATCCTGAAACTCTGTAGCTTAAAATGATGATCATTATTCTCATTTAAACATCTGAAGGTGGCCTTGGGCAATGTCCTCATTTAGACTGACTTAACTAGGCTTGTCTCCAAATTTCAGGTTAGGTCCAGGTCTGGTTTGTGTTCATTCCTCTGCATGGACCAACATGCTAGACAGAGCATGTTCCTCTTATGGCAGTGGTGAAAGCATAAAGTTGTGCCTTCCTTCCAAGCCTTGGTTCACATAGCTGTCAGTATCACGCTAGACAAAGAATGCCACGCAGCATGCTTATCATCAGTGGACTCTAGGGAGTGAGAAGAGGAAGGAAGTAAAAATTTGGTGGATAAAAATGTAAAGCATCACCACAGCCTTGGTTACAAAGAGCATATGTGATAGAGATATTAAATACAATAAATAAGCTACACAAGGAAAAATGACACAAAAAGGCAAAAACAAATTATATATAAAAAGGAGAATCAGAAATGGCCCTGAAGGATAGCTGTTGCACATGCATGCTGTACTCTAGTCAGAGGAAAATAGCCTGGGTGGACAGAACAGGAAATTTGGAGTGTGTACAGGAAAGAGTAAGGACGTTTATTTTAATGAGGGCATAGGCCACAGGCAGAGAAATACTGAGAGGGTAGATCAGAAAGGTTGTTTAGAAACTTGGATATCATGCTAATGGGTTGCATAAGACCTAGAGCAACAAAATTAATTAAAGCATAACAGGTGAGAATTAAAGCTAACAAAAAAAGTGCACAGTGCATTGGCAGGGTAGGCATTGGACAATATATTAGTTCCTGAGAATCTCCATAGATGTCAGGGAGAATGAACTACCAGTAGACTGAGGTGATAAATACCAGACATTACACTTTTTTCAAGTATTATTTTTTCTCAGTGAATCTTTGTGGGCATCTCAGACCTCAGGCTTAATACCACAACGGCAGTATATCTCCTCCTTGTGCAGATCCCCCCTGCTTTCCCATCCTGTCACCTTGAGCAAGGACCCCTCCTACCTTGCAAAGGGAGAGCTTCTCTCCAGCTACTGGCCAGCTGCTCAGAGCAAAGTCATACGAAAGAAAGCACAGGACACACAGTGCAGAACAGAAGGGAGTCTTCTCTCTCTCTACAGTCTTCCTTGTCCCCTGGCACATCTTCAGTTTAAAATGCCACTGTGGGCTGGGGAGATAGCTCAATGGTAGAATACTTGCCTCGAGTGCACAAAGCCCTGGGTTCAATCCCCAGCACCACAGAAGTAAAATAAAATAAAATCCCATTAACTTTCACAGGGGTGTAAGGATGTGCAGCTTTGATGTAGACCCTTGTTTTTAAGTTACAAAATAAATTCGCCTTTGGTCATTTATTCAACAAATACTTATTGAGCCCCGCCTGTGTGAGAGGGGCTGTACTGAGAGCTGGGCACACAGCAGTGAATGAGAGAGACAAACTCTCTTTCCTCTTAAAGCTTACATTTGGATGGTGGAAGTCTATCCATCCATCAGTGAATCAGTCATGATGGAGAACATGTCGATATGGAAATGATGGTAAATGGGTGAGTCCCTTGGAGTAGACAGTCATGAAAGTGCTCTCTGAGGATGGCTTCTACAATGATTCAACAAGAAGGAACAAATGAAAACTCCCTCCATACCAGCCCTGCAACCAGAGTTCTGAGATTCAATCTCCCCTTGCTTTATTTATTAATCAGCACAAAGAAGGATGATCGTATATCTCCATTATAAGGTTCATGTGAACATAGAATAGGACATTATTTGCAAAGTGCTCACAAGAGTACCTGGCACATCAAACAGCTCTAGTCTAAAGGTGGAGATGGAAGAGGAGATGCTTTTAATGCAGTGTGATCTATGTCCTGTTCCAGGTAAGTGCAAGGTGCTAAGAGCAAAGAAGGAGGGGATTTCATTTCTCATTTCTGGCCCAGACTAGGGCATCGGAGAAGTCTCCCTAAAGAGATGATGTTAAATCAAAGCAGAGAGAAGGAAAACTTATGTTTAGCTTGCTAAGTACACAGTTCTTAGTGCAAGTTCATCCCTCCCCTTATTTACAGAATTTGCTTCTGCAACAACTTTGTGTGCTAGGTGTGATTAGCCCCATTTTACACATGAGGAACCACGACAATTTTTGTGAGATCAATCATTAAATATGGAAAATGACATGCAAAATCAATTACAGTAAACAGGAGCAATATTCAGTCTCTACAGTTATGGCAATGGGAGAAGGACGTGGCAATCCACTCCCCAGGCCATCCCAAAACAATCAGCCATTGAAAACCCTGTATGGGTCACTATGAGTTGCACTTGACTCGATGGTACCTAACAACAATACAACAACAGTTATGGCATGTTATATTTGTACTAGAATGGATATTACAAATAAATTTTGAGCAGATACTTCATTTCTGAGTATCTTTCGTGTCTTTTCTGTGACATAAGTGACATGAAGTAACAAAATAATTTTCTCATTTCCAATCCAATGCATCAAACTCTCCTTTTGTACTGTGGTAAAATTCAATTATTTCAAGTTTCCCAGTATCATTAAGAGAAATAAACTTTATCACTCAAAGAACGTGACATTTTTCTTACCTATTAGTAAAAAAAGAAAAAGAAAAAATACAAAGCAACACAAGGAACAAATAACATACATACTGGGTATGGTGAGGTCATACGTGACCACATGAAGCCCTCACCTGCAGTTAGATAAAGGCTACAACACTACACATCCAACCCCCACTGCAAGTCACAACATACTGAAGGTTATACGGAGCAACCTATTCAAGTGTCAGTAATTTTAAAAAATAGCAACATTTAACCTCTGGGGTCTATTTTGACCCCATGATACTACTTAAGGGTGTGAGCCAAACCACATTATACCAGACCCACAGCAACTTTTATTTTACTACTATTGTTTTTGACCAAGAAGTTCAAGGATGTTGATAATAGCAAAAATTTATTGATTATATATTTATCAATTATTGATTTAGGCCAGACACTGTGCTTTAAATTTTCACTCTAGAAGCTCTAGAAGCTCAAGATACTCTTGTTGTTCTCAGATAAGTAAACAAAGTCCAGAGAGATCCAATAGTTTTCCCAGGGTCACACAGCAGCAAGAGTATCAGAGGCAAAATTTGAACTTAGACAATGAATACAATACCAGAACCTGAGTTTTTCCTTTACCTGTGTGTCCTCTGGCTCTAGGGTGAAAAGAAGCCGGTACAAATGGGAATTATTAATTAATTATTGCTCAGTTGTCTTTTACCTTTAACACAGGAAGAGAATAGCAGATACAGACAGGCATAGTCATTCTTTTGAAAGGAGGAAAAGACAGATGCCTTGAGACACTTGCAGAGTTTTCATGAAACTTGCTCCATGTGGCTTCCCCAGAATACAGAATTTGAATCAATAAAGAGTAGTTTCAACAAGGAAGATATAAATCAGCACATCCTACTGGTCACAGCCAACAAGGTAGAAGCAGTTTTCAATGGAGATAATGTGTTGTCCACTCTGTATGAGCAGACCATGGGACCAAGTAGTGGGGACACGTGGCACCAGGCAAGGCTGCACCCTGCAGAGGTTTACCCCTACATAGCTGAGGCAGGCGCTGTGGTAGGCTGCCTATCCACAGTTGAACTATGCGAATCTGTTCTCTATCTAAAGCCAAAGTAGCATTTTAAAAATGTATATCTATGTCATCCCCTTACTTAAAATTGCCTATGGCGTTCCACTTAAATTAGAATTAAATCCAAACTCCTCACCACAGCCTACGTAGTCCTGAATAATTTAAACCATACTAATTTCTGAGTGTCATTTCATTCATTCCTTATTTTCCTTCTCAATTCACTAACCATACTGACTTCAAAGGTTTGGCTCAGAGAACTTTCCGTGTTCTGTCTTGAGGACTTTCGTGCTTTGGCTTCCTCTACCTAGAGTGCCTGCCCGGCTCCCTGTGCCATAAGAACTCCTACTCATGGTTCCTGGTCTCTAATGCAGCACCACTTTTTTCAGAACTGTATCACTCTGTTCTCAAATGCACACTAATACCTCTGTCATGATACTATCTCATAGAACCGTGTTCTTTTTCAGTATAGCACATTTAAAAACTTTTGCTCATATATTCACTATTTCTGTGTTTGTCTAGCTCTTGATTAGACTGAAATCTCCGTGAGTGCAGAGGCCATTTTAAGTCCTGCCTAGAAAATAATATTTCTCAGTATTCCATGAAGGAGAAAAGAAGAGAAGGAAGGAAGAGAGAAGCCTCTTTTGAGTTAAATTATTTTCTTTATTCCCTCTGTAAACCAGAACATTAGTTAAAAAAAGAAAGGTGCCCCAGATCTGGGAAGAGGGACTTCCCATAATTTCCCATAGAGTTCACTGAAAGCTTCTTAGAGGAGCTGGAGTGCGGCTGCACCTCCAGGAGACACAGGGAACCTGCAGAGCCCCAGCCTTGCTGAGTCTGCAGATTACCACACAACAGTCATCAAATATAGCTTGCTAAGTGGGTCAGGAGTGCGGACTGGCTTCTGCTTCTCTGAGAAACATCTGGGCATGGGCCTGGGAGTTAGGTGTACGTAACGTTTCTTAAAATAGTGGAGTCTTTGGACTAGGAAGTCAGGGCAATGAGGCCCCTGGTGTAGTAAAAAGTAAAGAGGCCTTAAAATCAGGCCAGCTTGGGGTTTTCCCTTAGATTCCCCAACCAAAGGAGCACCTGCCCTGGAGAGGCAGAATCATCTGATTTTATAGATGAAGAAGTGATACCTGGATAGGTAGATCAAAGCTATGGAGTTGCAGAGCTGGGTTTTGAACCCTGGTATGCCTGGTTCTGACTACTGCCTAAGAATATTACATAAAAGTTAAGAATAACTTGCACCCAAAGCACACATCAACAAAATGTTATTAAAGACATAGACTGTTAGAAGATATCTGCTCTCTCTCTACTGTGTTCAAGGTCACACGTTTATCAAGTGGTACATCTGAAATTCAAAACCTGTTTTCTTAGGCAAGAAAGCATGTTTTAAACCCATAGGCATGCATTCATTTATCTATTCCACAGTCATCACTGATGGCCTAAGACATACCAGCCAGTAGAAAACAAGGATGATAGGATTCCTGCATTCATGGAAATTGTAATTTAGCAAAGAAGACAAATACCAAACAACATCCCCCTAAAATAGTTGTCGTCATCACTGTTATAACAGTATGAAACTCTTAACTCGTACACTAAACTGTCTCTATCCCCAAAAAAGTTGGAAGGACTTATTTGATGTAAATTTCCCAGCAAATTTTAAGCCCTGTATTTTCTGTGTTCCCAAAGCCTCACATGTAAAGCAGGGATTAAAACTTCCAAATTCACAGACTCTTTGTGAGAATTAAATAAGAGAAGAAAATGTGGTGTATGCCTAATACATAGTAAGCATTTGGTAAATGTTGTGGAAACAGTGGCTCTATGCTGACATTGCCTTTACCAGTTCAAATTATAATAATAAAAGGAAAATGGCCCAGGCCTCTATAGCAGAGAATAAAGCTTACACTTTTTATCAGTAATATACATTCAAATGCACCAGGTTAGCAGTTCAGCTTCAATAAATACATAGCAGATACCAGCAGGCCTCATTTTTTTTCCTAACTAAAGCAAGGTTCTGCAAAGAAAACACTCCAGAAAGGAGGAGTCTATGGAACCCAGGAAGAGGATCCTGAAAATGCATCAGGATTAAGATTTGAAAGAAGAGGCCCCAAAGAACGCCACCCTTTCCTATGTGCTAATGATGAAGGATGACCACTGGAACAAAGGAGGAAGGAAACACAAATAGGTTAAATGATGAAGCAGGCAAAGAGGTACTGAGACTTGGGTACAAGCACATGAATGGCAGGGATGAATTAAAGATGAGTGGACTTGAAAAAGAAAATGCAAAAGGATGAACGAGGGAAGAGAGACTCTCGAGTATCGTGAGGATTTTGACTGCAAGAAGGATATGAAAGAACTGCAGTAAATCATAGAGCAAGAAGGGGTTCATTTAGAGGACTGAGGACAGAGGAAGTGGGGGGTACCGAGAGGTATGAGCTGGAGAAAAAAGATAATAAATTTGAGAATTGTTAAGGGAAAGAACCAGAGAAGTACTGGGCTGAAGCAGAAATCAGTCAAACAGATGCAAGTAGAAATGGGTAATGACAATGGTGATTAAAATATTCTTTCATTTTTCATGAAAGAGAAGGTAGAGACAATGGTAAAAGTTTGCTTTAAATGAGACCTAGTGGAAATGTCCTGAAATGAAAATGAGAAGTGGAGAGATGAAAGTTCTTTGACACAGAGGTCAAAGAAGAACCAAATAAATAGCTATATGGAGGTGGAAACAAACTATTATTACTGTTATGGATGACCTACTATGTGCCAGGCAGCACTGAGTGCTTCCATTTATACCTCCTACCTCATTCTACCTCCTCATTACCTTCCCCTGCAAGTAAATGAGAGTGCTGGTCTGTACTCTCTGAGTTTGATCCTCAGCACTGCAAATGGGGAAAGGACATGGCAATCCACACCCACAGAAATCTTGAAAACAATCAGCCATTGAAAACCCTATGAATAGCAGAGAATCACTGACTTAGTCCCAGGCATGGCACAGTGTCGAGGAAGCATTTTGTTCTGTTGTACATGGGGTCACTATGAGTTGGACCTGACTCAAAGGCACCTAACAAGAAGAAGTAAGGAAATTAAGTCTAAGTGAAGTTATGACTCTCAACAACAACAACAACAACAATCAGCCACTTAGGTAGTAGAGAAAAGAATTTGAACTTATATCACTAGAAGACTCTTCTGAGTCAACGAAATAGCAGTGATAGGTAAATTTATAGTGATCTGTTTTGGATCCAACAACGATAAAAGGAAAAGCTCCAAGATTGACTATAATCTTGTTATTGATCCTGAACTAGCTAACAAATCTGGGCGCAGCATAGGAGAAGATGCTGAGGGGTTGGCAAAGCTATGGCCAAAAGGAGTCAGGAGGGTGGCTGAAGGGAAGGAAAGGAAACAGGCTGTGCTGAGTGATGAATGGAGGCAACGTGCTGGGGAGAGCTATGCAGGATTAAAAGAACAACTTGAGCTACAGAGAAGGCAATGATTGAAACCAGAGAAAAACAAATAGTGATCTGTAGGTATGAAGAGGATTGACGGAAGATTGAGCTCAGATAGTGTGGAGATGGAACCCAAGACAGCACTCTCTTGTCCTTAACTAGAGTTTATTTGTGGTCTAGTGATCATCTTCAGACTGAAAGAGGAAAAGCAGTTAAAAAATTACTTGAATCTTAGTGCAAGGGCACACACCTTAAATCTCAGAGACATGGGAGGCAGAAGTAGGAGGGTGGAGAGTTTGAGGCCAGAGGGATCCTGCGTAACTTAGTGAGATTCTGTCTCAAAATACAAAAATAAAAAACAGGCTAGCGATGCAGCCCAATGGCAGAGGACTTGCAAAGTATGAGTGAGGCCCTGGTTTCAACCCCCAAGTACTGAAAAAAAAAAGAAGAAAAAGAAGAAAAAAAGAAAGAATTACTTGAGTCATGGAAAGCTGGAAAGGAAGGAAAGAAGGAGAGAATAAGGGGAGAAGGAAAAGAAAACAGATGAAGGAAGTGGAAGGATGTTTTGTTAGAGAATCAGAAAGGATGGTTGATTTTATGCACTGTGGACGTATGGCTAGTGCCTAGTACAGGGACTGTCTCAGAGAAGAAAGTCATTAAATATTTGATCATTCATTGGCAAAATACTTAATTTGTGTCTCCATATTGTGTCAGTGACTGTATTAGCTCATTTGCACACAATGGTAACCAAAAAATCTTTGATACCTTAATGCTCCCGGCCTAGACAAGAAAATATATCCAGAAAATACACTAGTAAATGGGCAATTATTAAAATACAGAGTAAGCATCATGAAAATTATGTAAGGAGATATGATGAGATGTAAGGGGAAGATAGAGAGAGGCAAACTTAGACTGGATGGGTAGTCATCTACTGAAAGTGTTTTATTAACTGCAATTTTAGAGAGTGAAAGACAGCCAAGTGAAGACCAAGGAAGATCTCTGCAGGTAGAAGAGGAAGCCTTGTGAAGATCTTGGGCTTGGGTGAGAAGAACTAGAAACATTCAGGGAACAGAAGAGAGATCAGTATGTCTAGAACCAAATGTTGGTGGTGAGGACCATGTAACAGGGCACTGGAGGAGAGAACAGCAGGTGAGAAACTATAAGGTGATTGGATTTACTTATAACATTAATGAGAGCGTCATGGGTGCTAGACAGTTTCCCATGCATGGTCTCATTTAATTTTCCTAATGACCCTGAGGAGTGAATTCTATTTTCCCCATTTCACAAATGAGAAAACAGGAGATCTAGTAGGTGCTATTAAGTGACCTGACTCAGAAGGTAAATAGCAAAACTGATACCTAAGCCAAAACTTGCCTAGTTCCTGGCCCCTGTTTTTCCGCACACACCAGGCTGCCTCAATCAGGTGGTAGGAATGGAAGAGTTTTGTAGACTAGATTATGAAGGAGGGAGAAAAAAGAAAAAAAAAATCCCACAAATCCACCTAGAAAGGCAAATGTGAAACGTGAAAGCAGCAGCATTGTTTTGGGAATACTAACTAATAAGGAATTAGCATGAAAAGGAATTTCAGATCAGTAGAGTCAGCGATGAAGGTACAGGAGGACCTAGAGGAGAAGAAATCAAATTAATAATGTGATGGCACTAATTCAAGCAATAGTGAAATGTAATTCAATGAAGAGAGGAAAGGAGAAGGGAAGACAAAGGCCAATGGGGGGAAAGGACGGTGGCTATCAGCCATGAGAACAGGGAGAAGAGCATGAAGAGGACAGTGATGGAATATTGGGAAAGTATGGAGAAGGCTGGCATAAGGCACAGCCATGCTGTGGCTGATAGAAGCAGAATTAGGGAGCCAGGTGTTCTGTTCCATTACATGGTAACTGCATGATCAAAGTCAAGTTTCTTATCCTACCTGAGCCTCAGATTTCACAGCTATGAGACTGGGATGACAAATTTTACTCCACATATCATGGGTATCAGATATCAAAGTAGTAGTTGGAACTTACTGAGTACCTATTATGTGTTAAGTTCTTTGCACAGCTTTTTCTGAAGGCTCACAACCACCAGAAGACAGAAATTGTTATCAACATTCATTGATATATTCCATAAAGTTTAGGAGTCACAGAGCATGTGTTCAGAAACCTGCACTCTTTTCCTGTGGTCATTCCAGATTTCACACTGCCTGCACCATAAACTGGGTTCTCCTTACCTGCCGCTTCAATCTTGCCCTCATTCATGACATCTCCTCCTTCTTGAACTTCCTCCATTTCCCCTCACAAGCTTTGCCTTCTCTGCCCTCCATTTATTTCCACATTCTGTGTGCTCAGCAGTTATCTTTGTTGCAAGCAACAGAAATTCATTCTGAATAATGTAAGTAGAACAAGAATTCAGAATTCAGTAGAGTGAGATTACAGGACATAGAATTACCTTGTTGTTAGGTGCCGTCAAGTCGGTGTCCAACTCATAGCGACCCTATGTACAACAGGGGAAACAGTATTGTTAGTGCTTCTCTGCTATTTGTAAAGTTTTCAATGGCTGATTGATTTTGGGGAGTGGGTTGTTGGGTCCTTCTCCCTAGCCGAAGCACCTGATGTTCCCAGGTGGTCTCCCATCCAAGTACTAACCATGCCCAACCCTGCTTAGCTTCCGAGATCTGACGGGATCGGACTCCGCAGTGGCAGAATCACCAGAGTCCAGGAAGTCAAGAGTACTTCTGTAAATCACTGCTAGAACTGGACTGATAGAGATACTGTGGCAACAGCAACCAGGCATCCATAGGGCAATTTGTCAATAATTGTCATTGGCTAACACCAATGACACTGGGCTTAAAGCAGTTAAACCCTTTGCACTAGTGTTGCATTAACTACTTGCCTGGTGAGATGGAAAAGGACCACCTGTTTACCCCAGCCACACAGAGAACACAAACAGACCAGAGAAAGGATCATGTCAGGTGAAACTTGGTGAACCATGAGTCTATTGGGTTTGCTCAGAGGAGAATCAGTGATACATGGGCACCACTTACAAGCAGGGGTGTATTATCAGGGGCGTTCCACCAAGGAAGTCTCACTTCCAGTCAATTGTTTGCCTTCTTTCTTTTTTCTTTCTTTTCTCTCTCTTTTTTTTTTTTTTTTTTTTTTTGGCAGTACTGGACATTGAATTCAGGACCTTGAGTGTGCTAGGCAAGTGCTCTACCACTGAGCTTCACCCTCAGCCCCCCTTTAATTTTGGGACAGCCTAAGTTTCCTGGGCTGCCTATGGTCTCCAAGTCTTGATCCTCTGGCCTCTGCCTCTAGAATCACTGCTTTACAGGTGTGGTGCCTGGCCAGTTGTTTGCTTCTTATATAGTGGTAAATGCCAATAGGCCCTTTACCACTGTAGGTCCAGTGACAGGTGGTCAATTAAGCCATTCCCTCGGGGGGCCAAGGTCTAAAAGAACTACAGCTGTAGTTAGGCCTGTTGGATGCCTTGGCTAAAGGCCACGGTCTCCTTAGGTCACCACAGCTGCTTTGCTTTAAGATGGTGATGGTCACTCAAGCTCAGAGGGAACAGCCATGCTGTAACAAGCAATAAAACCTACACGGAACTGCCCCAGCTGTTGTCACTTTGGCCCCCAAAGGATTCTGCCCCTCCTATTTCTTCTAGGCACCCAGGATGGCTTAATCGGATTGGTGAGGTCTGTATCATGTGCCCAAGCCCCAACTACAGTGCAGAAATTTTAGTTGTATTATGAGAGGTGTGCTGTGCCTCAGAGGATGTTGTTGTTAGGAAAAAGATTCAGTCCGGTGCTAAGTGGTTGCAAAAACTGCCAAGTGCCAACTTTAACCTGGAATGCCCACTCCTCTGACACTAGTACTTTAGGCTCAATTCCAATGCCACCACCTTTGGGATGCTTTCTTTGCCTTCTCCATGCAGAAGTCAAAACACACTTCATAAAAGAAACACACATCTGTCTGGCTGCCTACATAGTACCTGAGATATTTCTGTACCTGTCTCCTCCCCCATGCCCTTCCCTCATCATTATAGGCTCTCCAAGGGCAGACGCTGTGTTTATCTATCCCTGCATCCCCATGTAGAGCCTAGTAGGATATTTGTTGGTGAATGAATGAATGAAAGTGTTGGTCTCATTTGACAGGCCTTTGTACCAGAGGTCCATGAAGGGTTTGCACAGACTCTGCCTTACATAAGGGAGCCCTTTTTTCCTGGTGTGCACTTCTATAAATGGACTATGTCAGCATATTTGAAGAAAGGGGCATAGAGAATCAGAAAGCCCCATTGCGGAGGATAGTGGCGGATTGTAAGGGTACAAAGGAGAGACTGAGGGAGGCAGGGCGACATATTTTGGAGGAGTAAATGAACTGGAGCAGGCGTCGGAGAGGCAGGAGACAGTTTAGAGAAACAGAGGACTTGGGTTCGCAGATTGGTAAACTGAGACAGGAGAGGTGTACCTTACAAACCTCAGAGTGGAAACAGACCCAACTCTGCTCCTGTAGATTTGCCTGTTACAGCTTCTTGGATTGGTGGGCTTTTCCAAGGTCACTGAGGACGGTGTGATTTAATGGAAAAAACCAAGGCTTTGAAGCCTGGACTTCAGCTCAAGCTCCTTAGCTGTGTGACCTTGGAAAATCCCTTCCCCTCTCTGACTTCCTGATCTCAGTTTCCTGGTATACAAAATGGGAATCATAATACCTGTCCCCCTGGATTATGGTTGTGTATAAAAGCTAACATGTACATGTCTAACATTATTAATCCCAAGGCCACAAAACAGAATTTTCCCTCTTACTTTCAGTCCTGTCTTTATCTGAAGTCGTAAAAAAGGTTTAAAAAATAATGTGATGGGAGGGGGGAAAGAGCAATTTATATGAAGGGTTACAGATAGTAAGAGGAAGAGGCAGAAGGGAGAGCTAAGCAGAGACCAGTTAATGCAAGGAGCTGCTCAAAAGGTGCAGATGGGCAGGCCAGATCGAGACGGGAAATGGCTCGCAAATTATAGGGAGGAAGCATTTATAAGATTAAAGTCAACATGAGGAAGAAGGAAATGAGCAAAAAGATGAAAGAGAACAGAGAGAGGCAAGGCGAGGAAAAAGGGAGTGGAGGAGGATTCACCAGCACTGGACCCTTGGTGCTGGCTCCTTGTGGAGTCTGAGGTTTGTGGGTTACGTGGAAGAGCCCAAAGCAAACGGGTTGAGGACCTAGACTAACAGCTTAACTTGAATCTAGAAGGACTGGGGGTGAAGAGTTGGTGAGCAGCCCCTTCCTCTGGGAGTTGGGCGGGTGCTCTAGAAGCCAGGGGAGCCTAGAGTCAGTGGAACCGGAGTGGGTCCCTACCTTGCACCCTTTTTAGGAATTTCACACAGGGAGTAGAGGCAGCCAAGGAGAGCTGCTCCAAGCTGTGAGCAGGGATCCAAAATAAAAGCGCATGAGTGGGCTGCCCTGCCGGCGGCAGCTGGAAGGCCAGAGCAACCCAGCTGGAGTCAGCTGGGGGCGGGGGAGTTGTATTACAGAATGGAGTTCAAAGCCTCTCTGGCCACTCTAGTTAGCGCAACCCCCGAGGCCTCCACGAAGGGTGAAGTGCAGTCCTGGCAGCGAGAAAATGCATGCGTGAGTTGCACACAAGTGAGTGGGGAGGGGGCTGCTTATTTCGGGGACTGGCAAAGGGTAGGGGTTCGGAGACAAGACTTGTTCTTGGGCTTGAGGAGAGATAAAGTTAAGTCTTGGGCATCCAGAAGCGCGCTCTACCCCAAGGAAGGCGGGGCCTCGAGCAAGGATGGGTTAAGGCGCGCCCCAAGGTGCAGCCTCGGGCTTGAGCCCAAGGAGGGGTGAAGCTGGGCGAGTTCCGTCGAGCCAGAGGGGATGAGAGGAGACGCGAGGGGGTCCTTGAGTGTGACAGTTTGGGAGAGGGGTGTTGGGGGTACAGAGCGTGGTAAGGGAGGCATCGGGGGATCCTGGGAAAGAGGGGGGAGCGACTGGGACTTGCACGAGGCCGGGCGGAGCCTCGGAGACGCTCGGGGTCTGCCGGGGGAGCCGGCGAAGGGGGGCGGGCGGCGGGGCCAGGGGAGGCGGCGCGGGGGGGCGGTCCGGGCCGATCCGGAGGCGGAGCCCGGAGCGGGGGCTGCTGGCTAGCGGCTCTCTCGGCTCCTCAGCTCGGGCGTCCTGGTTCGCTTGGGCGGCCGCCGTCTCCGCCGCTGCCTCTCCTTCCTCCTCGTTCGCCAGCGCCTGCAACACCGCAGCCCCTCCCGCCATGGCCGCCGCCGGCGCCCGGCGCAGCCCCGGTCCCGGCTTGGGGCTCCGGGGGCGGCCGAGGCTCCGCTTCCACCCGGGGCCGCCGCCGCCGCCGCCGGTGCTGCTGCTGCAGTTCCTGCTCCTGCTGTCGCCGCCGCCGCTGCTGGCCGGCGCCGCCGCCGCCGCCGCCGCCTCGCGGGAGCCCGACAGCCCGTGCCGACTCAAGACCGTCACGGTGTCCACGCTGCCGGCCCTGCGGGAGAGCGACATCGGCTGGAGCGGCGCCCGCGCTGGGGCCGCGGCCGGGGCCGGGGCCGGGGCTGGGACCGGGGCCGGAGCCGCCGCTGCCTCCGCCGCCGCCGCCGCGTCCCCCGGCTCCGCGGGTTCTGCCGGCACCGCCACCGCCACCGAGACGCGCCTCCTGCTCTTTGTGCGTAACGAGCTGCCGGGGCGCATCGCCGTGCAAGATGACCTGGACAACACGGAGCTGCCCTTCTTCACCCTGGGTAAGCTGGGCACCGGCGCACGCGGAGTCCCAAGGAACCGTGGACCTCTGAGTGAGGCCAGGCGGGTGGGAGAACCTTGTGGATCCGCGCCCCAGGCCGCGCGGAGTGGGGTTAGCGAAGGGCAGGCGAGGGGCCTGGAGGGCGCACAGGTGGTTGGAAAGGAGTCTGGGGCAGGAGGTCCTGCAGAGCGCGCCGCGGGAGCCCGGGGGCGTGTCGGCACTCCCGCGGAGGGGACTGGTCCCTAGCCGCTCAGTCCTCACGCGGAGCCTTGCCCCATCCATCCCGGATGCCAGAGACCCAGATCGCTGAGTGGGCGCCAAGTGGGGACTGGGGCAGACCCCTCTCGGAAACCAGTTCACGGTCAGGCCGCCCGCTGCTCCTCCTGGCTCGGTCACTCGCCGCCCACGGTTACCGCCCCCTCTCCTCGGAGTTGTGGGTTCTGCCCTTCCAGACAGACCCATTTTCTGGAAAATCAGAATGGAGTAGCTCTCTGTAGACCCGCAAAAGCTCGGCCTCCGCATGGGCTGGGTGACCTTGGCTAAGTCTCTTTCCCTCTCTGAGCACCCGTTTGGGCCTGCTGTGAGTCGGTTGAGTGATTTTTGAGGACTGGGATTCCGAGCCCAGGCTCTGTACTTTTAGATTCCCCTCCACCCTCGTCATCACCTTCGCTCTTCCTCCCAGAAAAGAGCAGGTTTGTCCTCGCTGCTCATTTCCTCGGTTAATAATAATGACTCCAAGGCAAGAAAAAGGAGAGGGAGCGGGTGGGGGTAGGGGGCTCAAACAGAAAAGTTCATCAGAAAAGTTCGCCAGCAGCTTGCTGCCTGCTGGTTCCCGGCGCGAATCCCGGAGGAGTCGGCCCTTACGTGCAGCTGTGGGAAGCGCGACTGATTTCCCACCCGAGTAATTGATAGCTTAATTATCTCGGAGAGCGTTTACAAAAATGTTGTTCCCCCTAGCTCTCCCGCGCTGGCTGCTCGCTCCCGCTCTCCTCCCCTCTTGGGGGCGCGGGGCCCGATTGGTTGTCGGAGTCTGGCCAACAGCAGCGCCTAGAAGTCGCCAGGGGCTCAGCAGAGGCTCCCTAGCTCTTCTGCGAGGGGTCCTTGTCTTCTCCGGGTCCGGTTCCAGTGTCGCGGGGGTGTAGCGCCTTCGTATCAGCGTCCTTAGGACCCCAGGCTGCACCTCCGGGGGTTAACTCCTTTTTCTCCCACAAAGCCCTACAGAGTAATCAGTGGGCCAGGCTCCGCGCTGCTGGGAGCCCTGATATTTTAAAATATATTTGTGTTACTCCCCACCCCCACCCCCCGCCACCCCCGCCTTCTCCTTTCTTGCAGGCTGCCTCTAGGGATTTGAACGAGTGCCAGGCTGGCCTTCGGGTGTGCAGCCCTGGGCTCTCCCGACTGGCTGTAACCTGAGCAAACTGAGCTTTCTGGGAGGCGAGGCGGGAGAGCGCCTTGCGGGTTCCGGGGGGACTTCCCGCGACGGCGCGTCTAGCGGGGCGAGGCACACACACAAACACAACACACACACACACACACACACACACAGAGAGAGAGAGAGAGAGAGAGAGAGAGAGAGAGAGAGAGAGAGAGAGAGAGAGCGCGAGCGAGCCAGCCAGTAGCCCTTTTCGTGTAAAACTGAGGGGTTGCCCACGTCCAAGGAAGGAGGTGAGGGTGGAGGTGGAGTTCTTTAGGGCACTGAGCTAACCTGGGGGTCACCGCTAGCTTCTACTGCCTGACCGTGGTGGTGCTGGTTTGGATTCTGCCAAAGACACTCTCCCTTCACCACCACTTCCAATCCTACCTTTCTCCCTCTGTCCTGAGATCTCTCTAGTCTGGGATATCGAGAGCGCTCAGGAGAGGAAAGCCCCCTAAACAGTCGTTCAAATGAAGGAGGAAGGGAATTGGTACTTGAGTTCGGGCTGACTTGGCAGTAAGAAGCCCAGAGCATTCCAGTTCCTCAAGGCTATGGGGACCCGGTCCAGCCAGCTGCAAAAGTGCCCTGAAATTCCTGGAGCTAGCAGTCTCTGCCATTTTCCCTTGGCTTCCTAGGGGATAGGTGCCTGGGAACCCGAGGTGAGCTGAGTGAGGAACTGGAAGTCTTGAATCCCCCAGGTTCCCTGTGACAGCTTGAGAGTCCCTGGAGCCTTCCGTTGTCTCTGACGCACAGCCACTGAGCCTGTCGGCTGGGGACTGCCTAACCCCCTGGAGTGGCCAGGTGCTCTCCTCCGTGGCAGCGCAGAGCCCCTGTGGACCCATGCAAGGGATTGGGTTCCCACCTCCTCCTCCCCACAGCGCCCTGGACCGGCAGCTTGAGCGCTCCCGATGGGGATTTGGCTAGCGAGGTAGTCGCCAGATGGCAGGGTATAGCAGGAGCTGTGTAGGGAGACGTGGGCTTTTTATTTGTTTTGGTCCTCGACTGTTTGCATGTAAACACGGCGTGCACAATGAGCTCTTGGAGGGCCAGGCTGGCTGGCAATGGGGGTTGGTGTTAGTTTGAGGAGGGGGTGGGGAGCATAAGTTCTTTGTAGCCATTGCTCTCCCAAGACCCAAGGCCCCAAGACAGCCCCATTCCATCTGCAGACCTTTTTAATACATCCTGCCTAGCATTTGTCTCTGGCAAGTTAGGCAAGACTTTCTCTATTAGTTTGTTGGTATAGGGAATTAGGACATGGGTAGGTGCCACAGCTGGGTGTGATAGATTGGGGCCCAGATCCAGCCTGTATTGGGGAATGGAGAGCCACCACTAGGGGGTGATGGTGTCTGCCAAAGCCCTCCTGCCATGCTTTGGGTCCTGGGCTCACAGCTGCTGGTGGTGAACATCCCTGACATTAAGGTGGCAAACAAACAAAAAGTAGACTTTCCATTTTACCCTAAATCCAGTTGGAGGACCTGAAATTAATTTTGCCCACACTGCCTATCATCCCCATTCACCAAAGTCATCTTCCTACCTGGTTCTGCCTCACTCCGTTCTCTCTCTCTCTCTCTCTCTCTCTCTGTCTCTCTCTCTCTCTCTCTCTCTCTCATGAGTTCTTGGCTCTGTTCTCGGTACTGTGTGGGCTGAAAAGGGCTTTTCTTTAGGTCTTTAAGGCTTTTCTGTTTGTGTTTCTATTCTCCCCATCAAGTCCCACCACCTGCTTTATGCCAATGAAGCTTGACTTCATTTCCCCACATTTCTGTGCCTGCGCCTCTTTCTTAGAATCTGATGTCAATGATATTGACAAAGTGAATTTCCCTGAAAGTGATCAAGGAATAGCAAGTAGTTATTGAATCTTTAATGTGGTGCTAAGAGTTTTACTCTTGCCTTTTATTATTAATTCACATAAAATTTATGGAGTGGACATTATTGTTATTCCCATTTGACAGATGAGGAAGCATTTTTAGAGGTCAAGTACTTACTCCAAAGTCAAACTCTGAGTAGATGGTAGACTTGGAGATGGAATTCAGAAACCTATGTTCTATCTAGACTTAGGTGTCTATTGGACACCTTCATCCTTGGCAATTGCCAAACTGGCATTCTAGGATAAATATGCTATTTATACAGGGCATGGTGTTAAGCAGAGGGGCATTACATTCATCAACAAGAACATTTCTCCATATGAACTTCCACTGAATTGGTGAGCCGAACCTAGTATGAGCGTTTCAAAGTGAGACATGGTGTTAAATGACCTCAAGTGACCCTGCCAATTCACGGTTCCATGACTCAAATGATTTCAAAGGGCATATTGCCTACTGGTGCTAATGAATGAAAGAGATGATACATTCTATGGCATCAAGGAAACAGTCATCTCTATGGAGTTGGGGAAGATTGGGGACACTTTCTGGGCCTGAAAGAACCTGCGCTAAGCAATGACGTTTTTAAAATAAAGTTTGAGAAGTTGAATACTAAAATGCAGCTTGGGAGTTTCATGTTGAGTTAGGACCTGGAAATCTCCATTCTGGCTCACTGTGACCTTGAATAAGTCATTTATCTTCCAGAGCTCCAATTCTTCGTGCTGAAATATGAGTGGGTAGATGAGCCTAAAATAATCCTTTGGTGTAATAATTCTATGAACTTAAAGTGACCTGACCTGCTCCCTAATTCTAACTTGCTCCTCTTGCTTCTTGCTGTGTGTTTTCCTTTGCCGGCAACATGAAGATGTTGAGAAGGATAGATAGAAAAGAAAGGCTTTGAATAAGAGCAACTGCCAGCACAGGGCTTCTGAGGTGAACCTACACGTCACGCAGTCCTCATGTACCCCCAGGCAGCCCTGGAGTCTGCTTATGGATTTAGCTTTCATACCTTCAGGTAGGAAAATGTCATCCTTTTTCCTGTACTTGATAATGGCAAGCCCAGACTGTTTATCACCTCCCTTGATTCAGCAGAAGGGGGAAAAAAGGACGATAACATTGAGTAACCACTGGTTGCCAACACTTGTTAATAATTTGCTTTGCTGTATAAGCCCAACAGGAAAGGGGTATGCTTTGCATTTTGGGGAGGGAGTGTGAAGAAGGAAAATCCATCCAATGGTATATCTTTCAATACACCTACAGGGGTAGGCCTGGCAGTACCCTGATGATCTTTTGCAAAAGGATGTTCTTTGCATGAAGCTGACTGGCCTGGGTGGAAGAAAAAGATAGTCTCTGAAATGCCAGTCTGGTCAGTTCAGCAAAGGTTCTTTTACATACAAATAGAAATGGACACTGGAACAGAAAGACCTCCCTGAGGAGTAAGGGGCTAGGTACCTGACCAGAAGGATCCCTGGAAGGAGGGAGGTTAGCCAAAGAGCAGCAGTCCACAAAGAGCTAGGGAAGCTTCCTTCAAATGACAGCACACACTGAAGAATATGGCTTTTTTGTGGGGTCAGATTTAAAGGATACTCAAAATGTGCACATGCAGACTGGATAGAGCTGGGCCCTGTAGGAGGATGTGTCCCATGGAGCTGTCCAGCAGCCCAGTGTGCTGACCCCAGCAGTGATAAGATCATTGGAGGAGGTGTTCAAGCAGAGACTAGCAGCTCTTTGGCAGAGGCTTGGGAAAAGGGGCTCAACCCCTTGGCGACATGTCGGCCATATGTCCCTTTTGATTTCTGGTTTGATTCTGAAGGTTGACATCCTTCATTTGGGAGGGGGAACAACTGTTACAAATAATAGTAAGCTGTGTCTTTTATAGGGATTTCTGGCCTCAGAATGTTTAGTAACATCGATTCCAGTGTTCTCTGTTGTGTGTGGGAAAGGTTCTGGGGTGGAGAAGAGGGATGCTTTGTTATCAGGAAACAATGCTTGGTTTGAAACAATGTGCGGACTTTCTTCTTCTGGGCAATGAGTCTCAAATGAAGTGTTTGGATAACACTGAAATTTCAAAGCCTCATCCTGCTGTGATGGTCCTGGTTTGGAGGACATTATAAATAAGAATCTTCAGTGGAGGGTGGCATGTTAAATGATCTCTGATCTGATACTTCTTCCCTTTGCTACTCACTTTTCTCTATGCCCTACCCTACCTCTTGCTAGCTCAAAGCAGCTGAAACCTATTTCATAGTCAGGACAGAGAGAAATGCCTTGTCTCCTCTTAGAAAGCACAATGTTACTGAGAAGGTAATGGGGCAGGGAGGAGAGAGAATTCATTTTAGCTGTTAGAGAGGCTCAGATCCAGTCCAGACCAGCCAGGTTTGCTGTTGGGAGCAAGGAGTGTCAGTGACAACAGTGAGACAGCAGACCTGTGTGAGCTTTGGTGTGACCCAGAGCTTGATTGTTTTCTTGAGCCAGGCCCTCAGGCCATAAGAGTAGGCTATTTTAATTCACAGCAAGTGTGGCAAGAGGTTTGACCAGGCCTCTGGCAGGCAAAGCCTCCTGCTTCTTCCTTCTCTGCTTCCTTGTGCACTGGACCTTGTCTGCCAGAGGGCAGTGTAAACATGTGGACTGAGTAGAGGGAGGCCGACAGTGGCCTCTTGGGTGCTATCCTGACACTATTACCGAAACTGTCCTCTTTGATGAGCTCCCGTCATCATCAGGGAGTACTGAGTCTGCTGTTACTATTTTGTATAGTAACCCTGAGGTCCAGACAAGGGAAGGGACCAGTGTGGGTACCCACGGCTCACACTTAAGCTCAGTGAACTTAAATCCCACTTTTACACAAGGTTGGACTTCTCATGCATGGAAATGGGTTTAGCAGGTCTCAATGTATGCAACTTGGTTGCATACTATAAAGTGCATCACTCTTTGCTCCTCTCCCTGCCCCAAAATAAATTTGTTTTAAAAAACCTGACAATGGCACACGCTTGTAATCCCTGCAGCTCAGGAGGCAGAGACAGGAGGATTGCAAGTTCGAGATCAGAGGCAGTCTGTGTAACTTAGATCATGGCTCAAAAAGTAAAAAGTGGGCTGGGGGTGCAGCTCAGTGGTCCAGCACTTGTAGAGCATGCAAGCGTGAGGCCCTGGGTCCAAACCCCAGTACCAAAAAAAAAAAAAAAAAATCTGAGAAGTGAAACATCTCCTTACGGACATTGAATTTGTTTTTCTGCCTGTGTATTCAGCTGGTTGGCTCCAATCTCTCCCAGGCACTGGAGCTGGTAGATTTTGTTCTGGGCAAAGGAGCGCTTATTCCTGTGCACTCTCACTGCCTTTGGGGATGGGCTGGAGAAGTCTGCTTTCTGCTAGGAAAGGAAAGGAAGAGTCATGTTTAACCTTGGAGTGGAGAAGCATCCGGAGGAAGCTTCCTTTACACAACTGATCCTTTCCCAAGTTCTCATACTGACCAGCTAGTGGCAACAGAAGATTAACTATAGCAAGAGAGCCAGTTCCTCCTTCCCTGCACAGAGCTTACAACTCTCTGCCCCAGAAGGAGGCAGGCAGCAGTGCTCCCCAGTGCTCACTCTGTTCTTTAGCACTTGCAATCTGCTCTCACTAGCTTTGCTCTATTGTTTGTCCTTCTTCTAGACCCCAGGAAGACCTCCTTTTTGAATGGAGCAGGAGTGTCTGGTGACCACACAATGTAAGATTCGAGGCTGAAATATTGTAGCTTCTTGACCTGCATACTAGGACATGCAAGCAGCCCAGTCTGCAAGCTGAAATTTGACAAAGGTGTTGTATGTTACAAATGTTAGGATTTTAACCTTGAGAACGAACCACTTCTCCATCTGCATTGCCAAGGGTGCTGCTGGCTTCTGCGGCGCTTTCTCTACTCTAGTTTCAAAAGTCAACTCACTGTTCTGTCTGCCTCTGCACGTACCCTCTCTAAGCCATCCTCTGTACTTGCAGACAAAGCGATTTCATTAAAAGCCTAAATCTGATAATGGCTCTCTTTTGAAGCACCTCACTGTTCCTCATTATTTTTAGGATGAAGTACAAGCCCCCTACTGAAGTACAAGGTCGGTGATCACACTCCACCAGACTGTCCTATAGCAAGGACCCTTCCTTCTCATTCTGTAACTGCCTCACTAGCCCACACATAAATTCCTTCTCACCTTCCAAGACTGAATTCAAGTGTCAGCTTATCTTTGAAGCTTTCCCTGACCTCTTTGCACTGGCATTGAATGCTCTTGGCCTTGATGCTACCATCAATCCAAAGACCATTATGACAATAGTCATTCTCATGAGAGCTGTTGAGCACCTGTGACATGCCAGGTACTGTTCGTTCTAGGTGCTTAGGATACATAAGAGAATAAATGACAAGGAACTCTACACCTAGGGAGCTTATGTCCATGTGCATGTGTACACACACTTCTCTTCATGTGTTATGGTTCAAGGATAATAACAATAAATGTAAGCAAGTAAATTCTGTAGTAGGTGAAGATGATAAATTCTGTGAAAAGGAAACAAAAGAGGCAAAAGAGAATCAGGAGATCTGGGATGACAAGATCAGTTTTAGTATCAAGTATTGTAAAGTGAGAGGAGTGTATTGAAAATGTGAAATTGGAATAAAGACTTGACAGATGAAGAAGTTAGCCAAGAAGATATTTAGGAAAGGAATATTATAGGCAGAGAACAGCTTCAGCAAGACTTGACTCAGGAATAGACCTGGATTATTCAAGAGACAGCAGGAAGGCCAGTGGGGTGGGAATAGAGTGAACAAGGGGGAAAACCAGAGTCACACAGGACCATGCAGAGGACCATCAAGATTTGAGCTTTGGCCCTGAGTGTGGTGGGGAGCTACACAGGCTTTTCCGCAGAAGAATGGCAAGATTTGACTTACATTTCCAAAGTATTATTAGACTACTCTGCTGAGGAGCGGGGGTGGAAGCAGGGAGGTCTGCAGGAAATTCTTCAGGTGCAAGAGGATGGTAGCTTGGAATAGAATGAGAGAACTTCTCATACTCCTGTATTCCCTCACCTGTTTTTGCACTGCTTGCCTGTGCATCCCATCAGCACTGAACAGACCTTGCTCCTCTCTGGGGCTGCAATGACTCACCCCGTGCTTGGCAGGACATGGTGTACGTGAGATCTCAGATAACTGGTATCCTGTGTCTGCCAAATCTCATCTCAGAATGCATACTGGGCAGAACTGGGGAGGTGTTGCAATCCCACTTTTCTTCTCAAGGATGAGCCTGCATGCCACTTCTTCCCTGGAGCCTTCCCTGTTCTGAGCTTTTATAGCCATTTCTTCTATCTTCTCTTGTCTCCTCATCATCTGGGCTGTTTGTAGGAGGGGTAATGAGACTATTACTGATTGGAGACTATTGATCAGAGGAAAGAGTGCTGGGTTTGGGAAAGACCTCTCCTTGAGAAGCTCGGAAGCCAGATGAAGGATCAGAACCTGCATGTTGTGGCAAACAGAGAGGTATTGAGTGTTTGGGGAGAGGATACCCTGTGTTCTGAGATTATAAATTGTCATTATTGGAAAGAATTTAGGATATTATTAAAACAAAACACTTCTGTGTAAAAGTGGGGAAGTCAATGTCACCATTGCAAGCTAACGGTGGGGCAGATGCCTGATCCCATATCAACTGGCTCTTAGTTCAAAGCTTCTTCCTCCTGTTTTAGAGGAGGGCATCTAGGCAACCAGGGATGGCAGGAGTGAAAATCCAGAGGTATAAGGTAAACAACTTTCTTATCCTGGAAAACAATGACAACTTACTGAACATATAGTGTACCCTAGGGGGCATGGTGTTAACTCTGTTATCTCATTTTACTTTCCACAATGCTGGATGACAAATCTGATTCATGGTATGTTGCAGGTGAGCACCAGGGCTGAGAGGGCTTAAGTAATATATCCAAGAACACACAATTATTACACAGCGGAGCTCTATCCAAACCCAGGTCTGCCAGGTTCTACAGCTGATGTTCTCTGCCTTGCATTCTGCACAGAACTAGGGATGAATTTTTATCTGCTTGACAAGCCCTTTTACTTCTTAGCTCATCCCCATCTCATTACCAAGAAGTTGCAGCCATTCTTATATAGGAACTTCAGTGTGACAGTCACACAGACCTGTGGGAATGAGCACTTTTTTTCTTGTGCTTTTAGGAGCTGACTCAGCATCTCCCCAGCCTCTTCACCTGCTCCTTGCTGCTTTCTCGAGAGCACCAGGCCTTGTCTCATATTCTGCAGAGGCCTCTGGTTATCCTAGGACCTGCTTGACTAGCAACTTATTATTCTTTGCTTCCCCCTTCCTCCCTCCCTTCCTCTCTTCATCCTTTTGTCTTGCATTTCTTCCCTTCTTCCCACCTTCTCCCCGCCCCCCATTGTTTCCCTTCATTTTCCTTCCTCTCAACTCTTAGGTATTTCCCAACTTATGCTCTGCCTAGTTTTACTTGGAGTCTGCAGCTGTAGCACTGTGGTGTCTGATCCCGTCAGATCTTGGAAGCTAAGCAGAGTCAGGGCTGGTTAGTACTTGGATGAAAGACCGCCTGGGAACACCAGGTGCTCTAGGCTTGGGAGAAGGACCCAGCAACCCACTCTCAAAAACCAGTCCTCCATTGAAAACCCTATGAATAGCAGAGAAGCACTGACAATAGGGTTTCGCCTATTGTACGTAGGGTCTATGAGTCAGATACCGACTCCACAGCACCTAACAACAATAACAAGTCTTACTTGGAGAATTTGTGATCTAGTCCTTCCAGGAGTTTATATAAGCTCAATGTTCTCTTCCTAGTAGTAGTCAGGGAATCTGTTGTCTGAGGCACAGTCCCTATTTGGCTAGATATGGCTTCTTACCTTCTGCTTAACCCCAAGTTTGAATGTTGTAGAAGGTATTGTACAATTTTTGTGTTCCCATCTTGAAAATGAGATGTTGTGAATATACAAGATTACATATGTGTGTTAGAATGCTATAAAAATCCAAATAATATATAATCCAATATAAATAATAAAAGTTGAAATTACATATATATATATATATATGTGTATGTATATATATAATTGTTGTTTTGTTGTTGTTGTTAGGTGTTTTCGAGTCCAATTCATATCAACCGTATGTATAATAGAATGAAACTCTCACCAACACTGTGCCATGCCCAATGCTACATCAGGGCTTCTCTGCTATTTATAGGGTTTTCAATGGCGGATTGATTGTTTCAGGATTATTTCTGGCGTGGGCTGCCAAGTCCTCCTCCCATTTTTGCAGTGCTAGAGATTAAACCCAGGGCCTAAGAGAGCACAGAACATCACTCACTCTACCAACTGAACTAAACCCCAGCCCCATATAATAGAACTAGGTAATATAATGCCTTTGAGTTTTAGACCAATTCCTCCATTTTCCTAGCAAAGAGAAGTACATTTTCCAAGGTCCCACAGATAATCCAAAGCCAAATCCAGTTACTAGCCCAGGCACTCTGACTGAGAGGCAGTGTACCGACCTGTAACCTGTGCCAGGTCTAAGAACCAAAAGCCCTGAGAGCAAATCCGTGGTGTACTCATTTCTAACCTGGAACTTATATATGCTACTTCTCTGAGCCTCTGCTTGCCCATCAAAACCCTGAAGAAAACATAATAATCACATATCTGAATTGCTGTGCTACTTATTTTTGGAGAGCTCTTCATAAACCAAGTTTGAGTTGGGGTCCAGCATTGTGCACAATCTTTACTTCCACTAAGCTGCATGATCCTCACAGAGATTGTGCTTGCAAAATACCGAGCACAGCGTCTGGCACGGTTTTTGTTCCTTGCCTCTTTGCCACCTGGAATCCTTTTTTAGGAAGGAGGTGGAGGTATGAATAAATAATGACTGTGAATTCCCCTTCCCCTCCCCCTCTTTCTACTCCAGTAGGATCTGCTTATACCTCCCCCCTCCCTCCCTCCCACTTCCCCTCAGCAAGGCACAAAAGGATGAAACTGACCATTGATGTCTGCTGGTTCTGGGGAGGGTGGAGGAAGCCAGGAATTCCTGGGTCGTCTGAGGACACTTTGAGCAGAGAAGCACGAAGAGACTGAGTCTAAGGCCGGTGGGTATTGGGGGTGACGGGGGTGTGTGGATTCTTCTTCTTTCTGGTGGTGGCTGGCTGACAAAGCCTTACTCTCAGGCACCCAGAGAAGTCACGAGTGGCTTTGCAAGCAGGCGAAAAGGGAAGGAACATTTCCATTAGCAGAATCAGCAGTAAAGAGATTTCCAGTCACAGTAATAGCTGCATTTGAGGGAATCATTTCGGTGGTGGCTGTGGGTGGAGGAGGGAAGGGGGTTGGGTGGCAAGGAAAGGCACAAGGAGACGTCTGGTCAACTTGCACAGAGCTTAGAGACAGCATCCAGTGAATGCCAGGTGCCAAAGGTAGGGTGACCTCCAGAGTAGAGCTGGTCCTTTGACCAACCTTCAGGACCTCTGTGGCCCTCCAAATGGACAGAGCTCTGTTTGAGGGGACTCTATCAGAGGCTGTACACTCACTGTATGTGACCTTTGCTTTGATTACCTGAATACTCCTTTCAAGATCTTCAGAGCCAGCTGCAACCTCATGGGCACCTGGCATTTGTAGATGGGAAGGGGCCCATATTATTGGCTCCATCTTTCCTAATATTAGCTCCTCACCAGAACACCTTAGAGCCCAGGGTCTTGAGGCCAGAACTGCTGAGCCACCAGGGACAGGGCCTGGCAATCTGCATTTCAGAAAGGTACTCACCCCTTGGATGACCCTGGAGGGCCTCTGAGAAGTGGCCCCGGTGCATGTCTTCAGCCTCACCTCCTGTTGTTCCTTGTTTCACCTGAGGCTCTAGCCTCACTGATGATCTGCGTGTTCCTGAGCCCAAAATCTGAATATTCTTCTCTTTCCCTAGAATGCTTCCTGCCCATCATTCACCTGGCCAACTCCTAGAAATCTCCTTTTCCTCCCCCTCACACTTAGACTTTTTCCCCCTAAATGCCTGCCCCCTCCTAGTGTGATTGCCATAGTTGCTGCTGTTGTTGGTTGCCATCAAGTTGGTGTCCAACTCATAATGGCCCTACGTACAACAGGGGAAACAGTAGTGGCAGTGCTTCTTTGCTATTCATAGAGTTTACAATGGCTGATTGGTTTTTGGGGGCATGGGTTCCAGGGTCCTTCTCCCAAGCTTACAGCACCTGGTGTTCCCAGGCGGTCTCCCCATCCAAGTACTAACCAGGCCTAATTCTGCTTAGCTTCTGAGGTCTGACAGGATTGGATGCCACAGTGGTATGGCTACAGTAGATTGCAATAATTAACAAACAAAAATACAGGGTACCCAGTTAAACTTAAATTTCAGATCGATAATGAACACTTGTTTAGTATAAGTCTGTCCCTTGCAAGATTTGGGATATATCTATGCTAATGTTGTTTCACTGTTTATCTGAAATTCACTGATAACCGAGCATCCTGTATTTTATTTGGAAACCCCAGGTACCCTGTTTCTCTTGCCTGTGAGGACACTACTGATATTTGGTTTTCTCCCTGCAAACTTGCTTTACTCACATCTTCCCATCTCAGGAAATCAAACTGTTATTCTACCAGTTACTCAAGCCAAAGAATCATCTCCCATCCTTTCCCTTACCTTGCATCATTTTTTGTCAACCAACCCTCCTGATTTTACTTCTAAAATGACTTCTAAAACCCACATCTCATAATTTCTGCTGCCATCACATCTGTCCAAGCTACTATCCTGTTGCATGTCAGCCTCCCACTGGTCCTCCAGCTGCTTTTCCATCCCCTGTCCTTTCTTTGTACTGTACGGTCTATAGCCCATGCTCCAAACCCAGCCCTCTGATTGTTTCTGTATGGCCTGTAAGCTGGTTAGCTTTTTAAAAAAATAGTTGAAAAATTCAGAATAAGAAGGATATTTTCTAATATGTAACCATTATATGGAGCTCAGATGTCAGTGTCCATAAATAAAGATTACTGGATCACAGCCAGACTCATTTGTTTCTGTGTTGTCTGTGGCTGCTGATACTCTGCAATGGCAGAGTTGAGTGGCCACAGAATCTGGCCTGCAGAGCTTAAAATATGTACTAATTGCTCTTTATGGAAAAGTCTGGCCAGCCCCTGCTCCGTATAATTGCCAGAGTGATCTTTTCCAAAAAGCAAATTGGTTCCAACTCCTCCTCTGTTTAAACCTTCAATTGTATCTCATTGCTCTGAGGATAAAACTTCAGTTCTCCTTTAGGGTTCACAAAATCCTACATAATTTGCCTCCTTCTGAGTTCATGTTCTACCATAATCTCCCTTGCTCCTGAAATTCATATATCACCTCTTCTGAGAAGTCTTCACTGACCAAAGTAGCACTCCTGTTCACCTCCCACCCTATCTTTTGATCCCATTTATTTTTTAAAGTCTTTATCTTTCAGCTCCTGGAAGGTAGGGAGTGTCCGCTTGCTTCATTTGTTTGCTCTCTAAACTCTACAGTTTGGGACACATCACACAGTAGTAAAATGGGCAGGAATGGGTGTGATGTCTGCACATACTGCAGACTCATTGGGTTCTTGTGTTGCTCATCAGGAGGTAAGGAGGAGGATTCTAAGAGCTGAAATGTATGATGTATGTAAAGAATAGCCTGGCTTTGAGTAAATGCTGCCTATACATTTATTAGCCTGTACCCCTACCACTGTGGCATTGGAGGCGGTCAGATCTTGGAAGATAAGCAGGGTTGGACCTGGTTAGTACTTGAATGAGAGACTGCCTGGGAACACCAGGCTCTGTAGGCTTGGGAGAAGGGCCTGGCAGCCCACTACCAAAAACAATCAGCCATTGAAAATCCTATAAATAGCAGAGAAGCACTAACAGTACTGTTTCGCCTGTTATACATAGGGTCGCTATGAGTCTGACACCAACTTGATGGCACCTAACAACAACAATAATACATTTGTTAAATAAACACAAGTAAATAAGTCTAGACCTTCATCCCCAGGACCACCCCCGGCCTCACTTCACTGCAGTTGGAGGGAATTTAGGGCAATTCAAAGGAAGTCCTGAGGATGAGGCCCTCAGAGAACTCAGAGTCAGGGGAATATGGTGGAGTACAGAGGAGCCAGGAGCCTTGCGGCTTGGAGCCAGTTCTGCCTGGTGTCATAGTCAAGTCACATTTCCCTTCTGGGTGGTCTGTCCTTAATGTGATGAGATTAAACTCAGCATTCTCTGAGGTTCTTCTCCACTCTCTGGGCTCAGCAGGAGCTCTGGAGGGAGAGAAGGGCTCCCTCAGGGAGCCTCTGAGGGCAGAGCTGCAGCCAGACAAAGCTTTCTTCCTCCTCTCCCACTCTGCACCCCTCCTGGGCCCTCTGAAGATCAAACTCTGGGCTCTGAACTCAGGTGTGACCGGGGTTTTCAAACCCAGGCCCACACTAATTTGTAGGGAATCTTCTTCAATTTCTTCCTCTCTGGCTGCTCCCAGGGAGGGGGCCTGGAGAAGCCGACTGCCCGAAGTAACCAACTCCTAGTGGGCCAAGAGCAGGAGGGCCTTCCCTTCCTCCTTTTCTCTGTCCTCTTTCTTCTCCTAACCTCTTTAAAATACTTATCCAAACCCTGGAGGCCTCTCTGGAGAGTTGCTTCCGTTCACCTGAACAGAAGTTCTCCAGGGACAGCAGGTGAGAAGGTTGGGTGGTCCAGAAGGGTTGCTGCAGAGCTTAGAAAGCTGAACAGGTTTTGCAAGCCTGGTAAGTACACAGCTGCCAGATTTGAGGCAAATGTCTTGAATTTTAGTTCTATTTCTGCCATGGGCTTACTCTGTGACTTCAAATGACAGTCAGTTCTGGGAGCTCAGGGAGGATTAAATGAGTGTTGTCAGAGTCTGCTCTTCTTCAGGAAGCTGGGGAAGAGTGGGCTGCATAGGATACTCCATGAGAGAAGCGATAAGATCTAGTCTGGTTTGCTGCTGGAATCCCAGGTGCCTGGAACTATGCCCATCATATAGTTGGACTCAAATATTTGCTGAAAGAAAGGATGAATGAATGATGAGTAGAAGATATGTGTGGTCATACTGTCACTCTCTATTTTGTATCTATGACAGACATTGGTAATCAATCCTTTAATCCCAGCCCCAGATTCCTTCTCAATGCAAGGCCTCATTAGTCACTACCAGTCAATTGAGGTTAGCATGGGTGATGGGTTTTATTCACATTCCCTAGACTAAAGTAGTTCACCTGAAGACCCTGGTCTCCTCCCTTGGAGCTAAGCTCCTTCAGCCTTTATTCAGTGGTTCTTCCATCTCAGACCCTGTGCTGGGTCACTGGGGGCATAGAAATGCATGCTCAGTCTATTGGGATAATAACATTTGTACGTTTTGATTTACAACACTCTTTTCCATGAGTATTTTTAGTATCCCCACATTATAAATAAAGAAATGGCCATTCAGAGAGATCAAATCTATTACCCAGGGTCACATAGTAAATGGGATTAGCTGTTTTTATTTTATAAAGGAAACTTTGTATCACTGTCATGAGTGGAACACCAGAATGATGTTATAAATGGAAGACAGCCTGTAAAAGGAAGTATGTAACTATTGAATTTTAAGTAATCACTCATGTGCCATCTCAGTTCATCTCTCATACATCAGGAAACGTTGACCAGCTCAAACACAGATAAGGGTGTGTCCCGTAAAATTTAAATTGTGCCTACCTAATTGTTTAGATCTCCTCTAATCTGCATTGTATGTATGCCTGTATATATGTTTGTGGGTATATATACATGTGTTTTAAGTAGTCTTTCCTGCCTCATAACTGCCATTTTTAAAGATTCAATCTGAATGCCCCTTCACTGGTTCTAACATCATTTTCCTGACTCTCCCTGGAATAGTTATTTCCCAAGCATTTTGTATATTCTGCCCAGTTGTCCATATTTTCAAGGATATATTGTGTGTGTTTAATTGTCTTTCAGGCTAGTCTGTAAGCTTTTTAAGTTCAACATCATTTCTCCTTAATATCCATAACTCTTGCAGCTAGTGTGTGTATGTTTATTGGATTCCTAACCTTAATTTTAAATTTTAACTCAAGGAATACAAGCTTATTGTAACAAATTCATGCAGCTCAGGAACATTATAAAGGAAAAAGTGAAAGTCTATCCTCCAGCCAAGCTCATTCCCCAGAGGTGGTCCTGGTGAATTGCTTGCTAGGATCCTTGCGTAGTGTAGAACAGATACCTGCCCCACCTTTGATGTGGCAACAAAAGAGAAACAACTCATACAGGATCACTCTGCAAGTTTCTTTTTCTTTCTTTCTTTCTTTTTTTCCCCCTATACTTGAGTATTGAACCCAGGGCCTCTTGCATACTTTGCAAGCACTCTGCAACTGAGCTTTGCCCCCCGCCCTTACTTTCATTTTTTAATCTTGAGCCAATGTCTTCCTAAATTCTGCTGGCTACCTCTGACCTAAAACTTGTGATCCTCCTGCCTCTGCCTTTGGAGTTGCTGGGATTACAGGTGTGAACTGCTACACTTGCCTTTCTGCAAATATCTTGCAGGCAGCTCAGGGCTATGGGTGGAATTGTCTTTTCATTAGGGCATTGGCTTTTTAAAATGAGTTCCATGATAAATTAGAGAAGTATTAGTTGTACTGGTCTTCACCTAAAAAATGCTCTATTTTCATTTATTTATAACACTAGGGCTTTAGTTCCATTTGACCAAAAAATCCCATAGCTTTGAAAAATGTTTTCTAACCACAACAGTATGCCAAACTACAGCACTGATATTCATTCTCTACATACAATATATTATACATATTATTTCTCCCTTGTTTTACAGAGGTTGTGTGATTGGATAAAGCTCACTGCCATTTATATTTACTATTAAATCAGCTTTAGAAGGACCTTTTGGACATGGCCAGGCCCTAGAAACTACCTACAAGTTTCCTCCAGGTCTCAGGGAGTCCTTACAATCTGTCCCTTACTTAAACAATGTGCACAAACATACTTTTATAACACACATATAGTACATATATTCATGTTTACACACATACATACATCCATTGTGAGGTCCGGCTTGTGGTGACACTCATAGGGTTTTCATTGGCTGATTATTTTGGGGTTGCTTCAGGAGTGGATTGCCACATCCTTCTCCCATTTTTGCGGTTCTGGGAATTGAACCGGGATCCTCAGAGAGTGTAGATCAGTGCTCTACCAGCTCAGCTGAACCCCCGCCTGATATACATACATGTTGTTTTTGTTAGGTGCCGTCGAGTCAGTATCCAACTCATAGCGACCCTCATAGGGTTTTCAATGGCTGTTTCAGGATTACCTTGGGAGTGGATTGCCAGGTCCTGCTCCCATTTTTGCTGTGCTGGGAATTGAACTCAGGACCTCAGAGACTGCAGCACAGCGCTCTACCAACTGAGCTAAATCCCAGCCTGATATACATACATACATACATACATGCACACATATAAATACCTATGAGACAGAGAGAGGTATAATATGATGATTCTTCTGTCCGGAGAACTGAAAGAAGAAACTGAACTTTAAGCAAGAGATGTGTAAGGAGCACATGAGTTGGGGGGTGGGCATCTCTTTCTGGCACAGTATTGACAGGATTGATAAAGCAGTTCTTTCTTTCTCCTCCTTTAAAACTTCTTGAGTGAGGAGACAGACTCTTCCAGGGAAGAGTCTTGTCCTCTGTCCTGGGTTTAGGTTGAGTTGCTTACCGTAGAAACCCTTGTTTCTGAGGCGTTTGGATTGGCGGTTGGTCAGTTAGTAGAAAGTCTATTAAAGCACAGAATCATAAAAAATAATAGATGCCCCTTAAACATTTGATTTTAACTTGAAATGCATAAATGTGCATACATTTGCCAATTTTTGGATGTAGGCCTAAGGCCTCTTCTTTGAGTCTGGGTCAGCTGATTGCAGTTCCATGCCATCTTTCATGCATTAACCATGCTCATAATGCACCAAAGATGATCTCCAATGCTGGTTTCATTAAAGGAGACTGAGGACTTAAAGATGCTTGCCAAGTAATTCTTCTGGAATTTTATGATTCCTTTCTAAATTTTTATAGTTGTCACACCTGACCTAACTCACTAGCAATATTTAAGTAACTATTTTTTTAAAATAGTAAAATCAACTTAGTTCTTATAGAAACCACTTTCATTGGATGCTCATAAATTTTTAATCAGGACACTATTTCACTAAATTTTATAATCGTAAGAAACACAATGAGCATGAACAGGTTGGGGAGACAAGCTGGCTCTTGTAAAAATGCAGCTCAACTGGTAGCAAAATCTGTAGAGTGCTGGAGAGGAAGCACTTTGCGAGTGTGTGCATTCATGGCCTGTGAGCCCCCGGATGCTCTGCAGAGATAATGTAATGCATAGGCTAATCTGGCAGTCAGCAGAGAGAAGGCCAGCTGAAAGCTTTTGAAATATACATGTATTTCAGGTTCACAGAGGCATCAAGTCACAGCAATTTGAATGGTTGAGCCTCTAGATACCATTTTGCTCCAAACTGATTTCAAGGAAAAACAGAATCCTAGAGATGAGTAAGGCAAGTAAATCACTCCACAAACTTCATGATCTTTCTTAAGACCCCAAACCGATTACTTTTGATGTCCTTTGGCTTTTGGGTGGTCATGTGAGAGAGGCATCCCAGCATTTTGCCCCGTTTCTACATCACAAAACTGTGGTGTGAATATTGAAGTCACCTAGTGTGGGATATATAGCACATGAGAGATGTGGTTAAATTCCCAGATTACACTGACTTCCTGAGTCCCATGAATACTGACACCTATTTCTTCAGTGGTAGTTTTTCAATATTTGTTTAAAAGTAATTAAACATTAGCAAAGAATGTTTTCTGTCTGTGACCACCGTGAACAGGGGTTTCCCCTCAGCTGCCTTCTTATTGCCATCCCTTCCCATACCTGCTCCGTATTGTATGGCGGCTCTCTGTAATTCTGCAGGTCCTCACACCAGTTCTCCAGATGGTCCACACTCAGACCTGTCTGGGCCCTCAGACTTCATCCAGATCAGCCCTCTTACTGCACAGATGGAGGCCAAAGCTCAGAGAAAGGCCAATGCCTTGCCTAATGTCAGGGGACATTCTGCTTCTGAAGGCAGAGCCCAGAACACCAGCCTTGAGTTCTTTTGCCTCCGCTGGGGTTCCCAGCATGCCTACCTGCTGGGGAGGGTTGGGCAGATAATGAAAGGGCAGTGTGTGTGATCAGGCTGCCAAGAGTTCTTGTGCTTTATGAGGTGCAGAGTATAATTCAAAACCCATTTTGGGGACGTCTCGCCCCATAAAATCTCCTCTAGCAGGAATGGCTGGGATTTGTTTTGACTTTTCTAGCACATGTTTTTTAAATACTTCGTCTCTCCATCTCATTTTCCTCTTTTCTCCGCTTCCTTTTTTTAACCCAATTCTCAGGGAACCCTGCCTTGGGGGCCTATGCAGGGGACATCGTCAGTGAAGGCAGCATTCGGGGCAGGATCCTGCCATATAGATTAATGGACTGAAAAATGATGGTGAAAAAGCTTACCTTTTTTGGATGATTCTTCCTCTGCAATGATGCTGGCTCAGGAAATGACTTCAGGGATCTGCCTTCTGCCATGATAGACTTTTAGATACGATTCTAATTTGGGGGAAACAAAGAATCCAATCTCTCATACAGTTTTCCATATTATATTCCAATATCAACTACTCCCTCCTCATTTTCCTGCCCTCTTTATGATCTCTCTAACAGTCTCTGGCAATATGGCTTCAGTGTCTCCCTTCAAGTGAATACTTCATAGGCTACCCAAAGAATCCTTCTCACAGATTGTTTCTCCCTTGCCTGGGATCCTCAATGACTTCCCATTGCCTACCGGATTAAGAGCAAATTTCCTATAATCGCAGTTCTCCACCTAAGGCCTAAACACACCTATATTATTATTCTAGTTTATAATTCCTCTGCTTGCACTTCAGCCAAACTGGGCTCTCTCCTCCCAGGAAATGAGCTGTACTTTCCCTTCTCTGTGACTTTGGTCAAGCCATGTCCCCCAACAGGACACCCTTGGCCATCTACATTTCTGCTGGTGGAAATCTATTTTCTATTGTAAGCTACTCTCTTCATGGAAATATCCATTCCTTATTCCTTCTTTCTCTTTCCTTCATCTCCTAATTCAACTTTGAGCAACCGTATTCAAGAAACTTTATGTCTCTCTTAAGCCATCTCTTAGATTAAAATAGTGATAGTAATTTCTCACTTCATCCTCTCCTGCATGGTCCAGTATGGTAACCACTAAGCACATGTTGCTATTGAGCAGTTGAAGTATACCTAGGGTAACTGAGAAACAAAGCTGAAAATTTTACTTAATTTAAATCTCAATGATGCTAGATATGGCTAGTAGCTACCATATTGAACAAAAGAGATATATAGCATGTCCACCATTTGCAGAAGGTTTTGTTGGATAGGACATGTGAGATCCTTGAGTGGGTTGAAGGAGTCTTATTTTTTCTATCTCCTATTTCCTGGAACAGGGCCTGTCATTGAATAGGTGTCTATCAATATCGGTGGAACTCATTTGTGTGGTAACTGACCATTGTAACCTAAAATCCTCAAAAGATCTAATTTTAAGGAGGTATTTCAAAGCAATTTATTTTTTAAACATACCAAGGCTTGTTAATAAATATTTTGCATCATAAGATTTCATTTGCAAAGTTGATATTTTTATAATCCAGGATGTCTTAAGTTAGTCCATTAGTCACACTTACTAGAAGGAAGTCCAGGGCTCTATTGGGTCATTTCTCAGCCATACCTTTCCTTCCCATCTTCTTCTCCTCCTGCGTCTCCTCCCCGTTCCTCCTCCTCTTCTTCCTCCTCCACATCCCAGGTTCCGCACATTTCAGCAGCTGGGCCTTAGGCAAAGGGGCCCTGAGAGCTCTACATTGCTGTGAGACAAGTGCAGATGGAGCTGTCTGACATGAATGCACAGGTTTGAGCTTCCATCAATGTTTCATGGAAGATTTATGAGTTTTCTTCTAAAGAGAACTCCTGAAAACTCTCCCCTGTGAGTAATGGTGTGAGAATGGAATGCAAAAGTCTTCCCCTCTCCTCCTCCCTCACCCAGTCTCATTCTTTTCTGTTCTTCCTCAGTTTCCTTCCCATCCCTATGTTCTCTTGGATCTCCTTTCTTCTGTCTTCTTTAGTGTCTTTGTCTCTTTCTCTTTACTCTTTTAGTCTCATTCTTTCTCTCTCTAAAATCTCCTTCCTTCCTTCCTTCCTTTCTTTCTTTCTTTCTTTCTTTCTTTCTTTCTTTCTTTCTTTCTTTTTACTCTTAATGTCTCTTTTCTTCTATTTCTCTCTTCCTTCCCTCCCTCTCCCCCCACTCATATGTAGATGCATCCTGTTGATTGATCTGTCTCCTGCTTGTCTGTGTCTTTCAGTCTCTGTCTATCTCCCACTATGGCAGATTTTCTTTAGAATCTCTGAGCATAAATTTCTCCTATCTGCTCACGTTGATGTGAGGAATCAACCCAAGCCACTTGTTGACCAGCATGGCTCATCTGCAAGCTCAGAGCTGGCTCTTCCTGCTCAGAGCTGGACATTACAGTGTGGTATTCACAGCAAAGGAGAGAAAATGAGTGGACTCTTGCCTGGGGCCTTACAGGGTGCAGCTGTAGGCTTCCTTTTAATGTTAAGGTCTTCACACTCCTGACAGGGCTTCTTCCTTGGCTACCTGTGTTGTCAACTGTGATTTCAAATGTCCCAAGTGACCCTAGAGGCATTGCTGACCATTTGGTGCATCTTCTTTGACCATGACCTTAAATTTAGGTGTGACACTGGTTTTTGAGAGCAACTGGCAGAGAGGACCTGATTGTTGTATTCCTGTTTTGCTAAATATTCCAAGCTCTTTTCTTCTGATTCTGGCAACAACTTTTTCTAAACTACCTCTGCTGCTCTTGTCCTATTCATTACCATCTCTCTTTTTTTTTAAAGCCGTTTGCTTGGGGGATTAAAACATCTGCTGGATTAAATTCTCTTAAGAGAGCATCTCTTCTAAAATTTCATCCTCTCATTATAATTGACAATGAAAGGCATGAGCCAAGCTAACCTAGCCCCCAAATGTCATGTATCCTTTTGATATGGTCAGAGGAGGTTGAGTTTGGCTGAAAGGGCACAAGTCCAATTAGGGCACCAGGGTTAGTAGTCCTTCAGAATACCAATTGGTATTGAGTCAAGAGGTGCCCTCTTAAAAACAAAACAAGCAAACAAAGGCACAGAAGAAGGAGGAGGAGAAGGAAATGGAGACGACAATGACAGAAAGCAGACAAATAACCTGTACCTATCTCTAGGGTGCCTGCAGCCTTAGCAGTGTGGCATTCGATCTCAGAAGCTAAGCAGGGTCGGGCCTGGTTAGTACTTGGATGGAAGACTGCCTAGGAACGCCAAATACTGTAGGCTTGGAAGAAGCCTACAGAAGATCTGGCAACCCACTCCCAAAAATCAATCTGCCATTGAAAACCCTATGAATAACAGAGAAGCACTGATAAAGTGTTTCGCCTGTTGTACATAGGGTCTCTATGAGTCGGATACCAACTCAATGGCACCTAACAACATCTCCAGAGTGGACTTAAATGTGGACTTAAATTTGCTTCTAGAGCAGAATTGGAAGGATTTGTTGTAATCCATGAATTTCTTTCTTTGTTTCTTTCCATTTCAACACTTAACCTGTAATAAAAGTGTATTGATTTTCCTCCAAATGTATTTTCTTTTTCTTTTTTTCTTTTCTTCTTCTTTCTTTCTTTCTTTTTCTCTTCTTGTTTTTTTTTTTTTTTTTTGAGACAGTGTCTTGTTATGTAGTTTAGGCTGGCCTGGAACTCTCTGTGTAGGCTAGAATGACCTTGAACTCATTGTCCTCCTGCCTCAACCTCCCAAATGCTGGGATTATAAACATGAGCCACCATGCCCAGCTCTAAAGTATGTTTTAAATCCATCCATGTCTTTCCATGTCCATCCTGGTACAAGTTACTGTTATATCTAACCTGTCTTATTTCTCTCTCCTAACTGGTCTCTCATACTGTTGCTTTGCCTTTCTAGCCAGCCCTTCTGAATCCATTGTCACATGTTTTCAGAATGACTTTATAAACATGTGCTTCTTATGCCTCTGACTAAATTTATGATAATTTACTATTGTGCTTATTGTGAAATATGTGTTCCTTAATCAAGGCTTGGTCTATAACCATACCACCCTAGTGTCTGATCCCATTTGATCTCAGATGCTAAGCAAGGTTGGGCCAAATTAGTCCGTGAAGGGGAGACCTCCTGGGAATACTGGGTACTGTAGGCTTCAGAGAAGGACCTGGCAGCCTACTTCTGAAATAATTAGCCATTGAAAACCCTATGAATAGTAGAAAAGCACTGATATAGTAACAGTCACGGTACAGTGTCAGGTAGTATTTTATTCTGTTGTACTTAAGGTTGCTATGAGTTGGACCTGACTTGATGGCACCTAACAATAACAACAACAACAATCAAGGGCTACAAGGTATTCAAACTTAACTAATATTATAATACTTTTGAAGCTTTTAAAATGTCAGAATCTAGGATCTGACCTAGTCAATCGAATCTAGTATAATGAGGGTTAGCTGGTTTAATAGTTTCTTATAAAACTAAGCATGTTGTTTTTGTTAGGTACCATCAAGTCAGGTCCAACTCGTAGCAGCCCATTGTACAACAGACGAAACATTCCCTGATGCTTTGCCATGCCTGGTACTGTGTTTGTGCTTCTCTGCTATTCATAAGGTTTTCAATGGCTGATTATTTTTAGGGAGTGGGCTGCCAGATCCTTTTCCCAAAACTAAGCATTGTTGTTGTTGTTAGGTGCTATTGAGTCAAGTTGGACTCATAGTGACCCTACATGCAACAGAATGAAACACTCCCCAATTCTGTGCCAGGCACATCATCTTTTTTATGTTTAAGTCCATTGTTGCAGCCACTGTATCAATCCATCTAGTTGAGGGTCTTCCTTTTTTTTTTTTTTTGTTGACTCACCAGTCTCCCAAACATGATGTCCTTCTCCAGGGGCTGGTCTTTCCTGACATGTCAAAAATACATCAGAGGCAGTCTAGCCATCCTTGCTTCCAAGCAGCACTCTGGTTGCACTTATTTTAGGACAGATCTGTTGATTCTTTTGGCAGTATTTGTCTCCAGCACCATCGTTCAAAAGCATCAATTCTTCTCCTGCCTCCCTTATTCAATGTCCAGCTTTCATAAGCATATGATGCAACTGAAAATACCATGGCATGAGTCAGGCACACCTTCATCTTCAATGTGACATCCTTACATTTCAACACTTTAAAGAGGTCTTTTGCAACGGCTTTTCCCAGTGTAATGCATGTTTTTATTTCTTGACTGCTGCTTCCATGGGTATTGATTATAGAACCAAATAAAGTAAAATCTTGGAGAACCTCAATCTTTACTCCATATACCATGATGTTTTGTACTGACCCAGTTGTAAGGACTTTTATTTTCTTGATGTTGAGGCACAATCCATACTGAAGGCTATGTTCTTTGATCTTCATTGAAACATTAGTACATGTTTCAAATTCTCTTCACTTTCAGCAAGCAAAGTTGTGTCATCTGCATAACACAGGTTATTAATGAGTCTACCTCTAATTGTGATGCCATGTATAAACTAAGCATGCTCTTCCCAAATGATCAAGCATTTGTATTCCTTGGTATTTACCCAAACAAGTTGAAAACTTGTGTCCACACAGAAGGCTGCGCATGAATATTTATAGCAACTTTCTTTGTAACTGTTAAACATGGAAGGAAACAAAATGTCCCTCAATAGGTGAATGATAAGCAAATTGTGGCATATCCAGACAATGGAATATTTTTCAGTAATAACAATAAAATGGCATCGAAGAACCCTCCAACTTATTGTAAAGTGGAAGCAACCAATATGAAAAGGTCACACACTGTGATTTCAACTATATAACATTGTAGAAATGACAAATCTATGGAGACAAGGAAGGAAAGAATGCTCAGACAGGGCAAGTGGACTTCTGGAGCACTTGTACTTTCTGTATGGTATAGTAATGACGGACAGAAGTTTTAAACCTTTGTCAAAACTCCATAGATACATACATACCTATATACATATACCTATATACATATATGCCTGTAACCATAGCCCTGTGACATCTGATCCTGTCAGATCTCAGAAGCTAAGCAGGGTCGGGCCTGGTTAGTACTTGGATAGGAGACTGCCTGGGAGCACCAGTTGCTGTAGGCTTGCAAGATGGACCTAGCAACCCACTCCCAAAAATCAATCCATCATGAAAACTGTATGAACAGCAGAGAAACACTGACAGTAGTGTTTCTCCTGTTGTATGTAAGGTCACTATGAGTCGGATACTGACTCGATGACACCTAACAACAACAAATATATATATATATATATATATATATATATATATATATATATATTCATACTTATCTAAGGTTGGAAAATGCAAATTGGCCCAATATGAGGGGGGAGGGGCCTAGTGGGAGGATGTGTACAATGGAGAAGGTGGTGGGAACAACTTAGAAGGTAAAGAGAGAGAAAAAATGTACAAAATACAGGATGCAACTCAATGAAATCCAAAAAATACCATGCTGTAACTCAGATTGCATCTAATTGTCATTACATATTAATCAAAAATTTTCCTTTTATTTCATGATTTTCTATAAAATGTTTAAAGAGATGGAAGTGTAAACAGTCCTGATCTGATAATTGCATAGAGGATATAGGAACTGAAACATCACTCTGTATTCCATCAATAAGTATGGTTAAGATACTACTAATAAATTAAAAACCCATAGAATATATACTACACAGAGTGAACCCTAACATAGATTTGAGGCCAGAGACAGCCTGTGCAGCTTAGCAAGACCCTGCCTCAGAATAAAAACGGGGCTGGGGGTGCAGCTCAGGTTCTAGCATGCATGAGGTCCTGGATTCAACTCCTAGTACTGGAGGAAAAATAAGTAAATAATGGGAGAACTGGGTGTAGTAGGGAAAGGTGGAAGATGGAAACTCTGCTTTTCCAACAAATACTCTGTAAACCTAACACTACTCTAAAAATATAAAATAAATTACATTAATGAAAAATATAGTCAGGACAGGGGCCAGTCAAATTAGAATGAGGCCTGGGCCCAAGCATTATTCTGTTTGCTTTTGCTTGTGACCTCCCAGGTGATTTAGGTGATGACAAGGTTTAGCTCCCCCATGTGTCTGTCAGCTTGTCAAAGTATGGGGACTTGTGTGTTGCTGTGATGCTGAAAGCTGTGCCACTGGTATTTCAGATAGCAGTAGGGCCACCCATGGCAGACAGGTTTCAACTGAGCTTCCGGACTAAGACAGACTAGGGACAAGGACAGGTAGCCTACTCCTGAAACAAATAGCTGTTGAAAACCGTATGAATAACAGAGCAGATCTGTCAAGTATAGTGCCAGAAAATGAGCCCACTAGACTGGAAGGCATTCAAGAAATGACTGAGAAAGAGTTGCCTCCTCAAACTAGAGTTGACCTTATTGATGGGAATGGAGTAAATCCCCTGAGACCTCCCTTTCCTGATGTGAAAGGACTAAAATGAGAGGAAACATTGTGGCTGCAACGTTAGGCTGAAACATAAAAAGATCATATGCCTGATACAGTGTTGGGGATTGTTTCATTCTGCTGTACATAGGGTCTCTATGAGTCAGATTTGACTTGGTGGCACCTAACAGCAGCACAGTATAGCTATGGTGGAGAGCCAGTGTCCATCCAGGCCTTACTCATCTCCACCTCTTGTTCTCTTGTTTGGTGGAGACCCCACAGAGGCTTTCCCGTCCATTCAGTCTTCATTCATGTCCGTCTTCACTGTCCTCCTCCACAGTCTTTCTCACAGCACCCTGCTCTTTGATAGTCACTCAGGTATCCACATTGTGTTTGGACATCTGTTTATGCATTTTCGTTCTCCTTGGACCCCTCTAGGCCAACCTCTTTAAAGACTGAGACTATTTTGTTCAACATGGTGTATCCAGGGCCTCTCACAGGGTTTGGTTCATGATTGTTGTTGTTAGGTGTTGAGTTGGTGTCCCACTCATAGCGGCCCTATGTACTACAGATGAAACACTATTGTCAGTGCTTCTCTGCTATTCATAGGGTTTTCAATGGCTGATTGTTTTTTGAGAGTGAGTTGCCAGGTCCTTTTCCCAAGCCTACAGCACCTGGAATTCCCAGGAGGTCTCCTATCCAAGTACTAACCAGGCCCAACCCTGCTGGTCTTCCAAGATCTGACTGGATCGAATGCCACAGTGGTATGGCTGCAGGCTTCGTTCACAATTAGCACTCAGTAAATATGTACAGAATTGACGAATGAGTGAATGCATGGATAGATCCTAAAATTTAATATGCTTTTCCTTCCTGTCTCCTGTTGGCAAATCAGACTAGGCCATTGTTGCAGAGTGGTGGCTGGCTGGAGTTAGGGAAGAGAAGTGTGCCGTACCCTTCTGACTGCCTAAAGAGGGCTATAGAACACAGAAATAATTTCCTTATTGACCCTTGAGCATTTCCTTCCGTTTTCTTTTCTCTCTCGTTAGTGGCCTGAGTCTTGCATGTGAGGAACGGAAGGGATGAGTTAAATTTGTCTCTGTCATTTTTATTTTCTTTCTCTGTAATAAAGTTAGTGATTGCTTGGTCAAATTGCAGCATAATGCAATTAGGCTCATGTGTTCCCATCTCCTCCAAGTGCCTTGGGAGTGACTTCTGCTACTGTTGAAAACAGCCTTGCAGTCAGTGAGTAAGCTTAAAGAAAAAAACCCCAAAGCCTTCATCCCCGCCCCATTGCCAGCTTCCTTTGCTGCCTTTTTCATATAGGAAATTAAATTGCTTTTAGATCCTGAGCAAAGAGAAGAGTGATGTAGAAACAGGAGATTCACAGGTGCTTTCTGAAGCGGGGAAAATTGCAAAAAATTCCTTTAATCCTTGCCTGGGTGGGAGAGAGAGGAACACGCATGCCATTGGAGTAGCACAGTAGGATACGGTTGAGAATTTATCTTATTGTTTGGCTTGAGTTCCGGCTCCAGGGATAATATCTACGCTAGTTTCTCTACATTCAGCGCATTCTTTTAGGGCCAATGAGTGGTAACTGATGTCATACATGTGAGGGGCAAGCCCAAAGGCAGGATAGCCTGTGAGCCGTGTAGCAGGATAGAGAGAGGAAGATAGCCAGCCCATGCTTTTAGTCCCCAAGAAACTTGGAAAAGGATGGAAAGAGGAGGCAGAACAGCGGGGATGAAGGATGAAGTTAACATGGAGCTGCAAACAGTGACCAGCACAGCAGGCACTCCGAGTGCCCTGTGCAAGCCCTCCTGCCTTTGAGGCTGTGTCAGTCCGGTTTCAAGCAGTAGAAGCCAACTCTGTTTACTTAAGCAAAAGGAATTTATGGGAGGGACTTGGGATCCTGCTCTACACATTGGAGGAAAGTGGAACTTGCCTGGCTGAGGTGGCATGGAGAGGACTTGAAGCTTTTCCCTTCAGGCCCTCTTGTCCCTTCCCTGAAGTGCTTCTTGAGCGCCATGAAGTGTGGTTAGATCTCTCTGGCCCGTCTGGTCTTTTCTGCACTAGCTTTGACAGCAAAACAAAGTATCTGATTGGTCAGCTGAGGTGTCCCTGTGACAGAGGGGCTGACTGAAGAAAACTCGTAGGTGGAAATATTTATTGAGGTTAACAGTTAGAGGATTTCAGTCCATAGAAGTAGGAAGACATTTCAGTAGGGCAGGCATAGTGGGACCTGGGGCACAGAAGCTCATATCTTGGCAATCAGGAAGCAGAGAGAAGAGAGCTGAGGTCCTGGGAAAAATCTATAAAGCCACAGGGAGCTGCTCCTGCAAAGCTAGATTCCCTCCTCCCAAAGTTCCATGACCATCACAAACAGCACCACCAGCTGGGGACCCAACGTGAGAGCACATGACCTTTGGGGAACATTTTAGATATAAACCATAACTGCATCGAATTCAAGGGCTAGGTAAGGACCTAGCGTAGGGGACCCAGCGATTCATGGAAGTAATTACACACCATTTCATTTGTATTTGCAGGGATGGGGACCATATTCTGGCCTGCTTTGCACACTCTAACCCATGCCTAGAAGTCAAGACTCAGTGCCTCCTCCAAAAGGAAAGAGGCTTTACCTTAATGGAAATGAGGCTAGAAGGTGTGCTGACCTCCTGGTTCAAGCTGTTTAGTTCTCTGCTCTCATACCCTCCCATTCTTCCTTTTATTCTCTGGTTTTCCATCTCTGCTGGTCTTCTTTCGATTCTTCTAGTGTTAAAAATGCACATCTGCCTCTGGGCCTTTGCACAAGCTGTTTCTTTTGCCGGAAAAGGTCTTGCCTCAACTTCCTTTTGCCTGGATGACTCCTGTTAATTTTTCAGCTTAAGTTAATGTAATTCACTCAGAGAAGCCATCCCTGTCTTCTCAGGTTAGTGCTGGGTCTCCTTCTTTCATATGTAAGCTTCTGTGAATGATAACACTTGATCTGATATTTAATTATATATTTATTTCTATTTGATGTTTATTTTTCCATAATCCACTGGAGACTCCTTGAAGACAGGATCATTTTTATTATGTGCAGAACAAGGTGTTTGAAGAATGAAGAAATAAATATAAAGTATAGTATTATTCTCAAAGTAGTGGTTCAGTTTAGTGAGATTTATAGAGCATCTTCTGTGTACCATGTCCTCTGCTGGAGGCTGGGATGGATCGCAAAGTGGACATAAATCCAAGCCCCTAAATTGCTCATTCTTTTGGACAGGAGAAACTTTCAATTCTTCCATGTAATCCATACCAAACCCCAAAAGGTTAACAGGGTATAGCTTATGAGGCCCAGAGAGATTAAGGGACCTGTCCAGGGCCAGACAAGGACTCAGTGGTAGGGTTGTTGTTGTTGTTAGGTGCTGTCGGACTCATAGCGACCCTCATAGGATTTTCAATGGCTGACTGTTTCGGGATTGCCTTGGGAGTGGATTGCCAGGTCCTTCTCCCATTTTTGGGGTGCTGGGAATTGAACTCGGGACCTCAGAGACTGCAGAGCAGCGCTCTACCAACTGAGCTAAATCCCAGCCCCTAGTGGTAGGGTAGGAGGGTGGAATTGAAGCCTAGGCTTTTTACCCCTACACTATTCTCTTCTGCTTCCCCCATTAAATAATGGAATTAGTATGAAAAGACCGTCTTGCACACAGCCCAGAGTGTTGCCTTGCTTTTCTCCTAGGGACAACGGAATATTGCCTAGACAGAGACAAGGGGTATGGGATAGTTCAGGAGGAGGAAAATAAGTGGGAGCTTAGCAAAGGAGGATGCTGCAGTGCACATGGGTTTCCATGTCCAGGATGGCTTTGTGGGACCTAAGACAGCTGAGGAAGTGAGAGCCGGCATCCTGCAGTGGCATGAATGATGTCAGCGAGGGTTGCATCCACGTTGGGTCTGCAGTTTCTGTGAATCACATCATCCACCTTCCACCTCCTCTCCCTGCTGTCTTCCCATGGCATCCCACTTCTCATCTCTTCTTCAATGCTCTCCCCTAAAAGTGCAGTCTGAAGTCAACTTGTGGTTCATCCTGGTCTCGGTAGGGTGAGCCCCACAGCAGCGGGTCCCTATGCAGTGCAGGGCAACGCATCAGCTTGGTTCAGCCCCTGCTGGCTAAGAACGGTACCATAATATGGGGGCACTGCAATTTGCCAGACCAGTGTAGCAGAATGGGTGCACGTGCCCTGGGTTCTGGCTCATCCATCTTACACTCTGCTTGTTGTTGTTGTGAGGTGCTTTCCAGTTGGATCCAACTCATAGTGACCCTAGGTACAGTAGTTGAAACACTCCCTGACACTGTGCCAAGCCCGGCACTATGTCAGTACTTCTCTGCTATTCATTGGGTTTTCAATGGCAGATTGTTTCAGGAGTGTGTTGCCAGGTCCTTCTCCCAAGCCTGCAGCACCTGGTGTTCCTAGGTGGTCTCCCATCAAGGACTAACCAGGCCAACCCTGCTTCACTTCCAAGATGAGGCAGGATTGGATGCCAGGGTGCTGAGCCTGCGAACACTCTGCTTAGCTGCCTATTAACTGAGAATGCCTGCGGTGTCTGGCGCTCTCTGAGCTGGGAGCAGAGGGTGGTCCTGCCTCAGACACAGTCATCTTTGGCTGCAGGCAGAGTTTCTATGATTGTGGGACTGGCTTTATTATTTTCTTCCTGTCTGTCTAAGAGTATGAAATGTCTGCTTTCATTTTTTAATCCTTCCCTCCTGATCTTTGTCAAAGAGTAACAGCTTCTCTAATTAGGCATTTGAGAAGGTAACCTTAGCAACTTAGAACTGGCAGTGGAGAGAGACAGGGTTCCAGGTTCCCCATTTGCCCCAGCTCTGAGCACTCTGGGCCAGGCACGGTTGTCCTTTTTTATCCATCATCAGCTTTCAGTGTTCCCCGGCTGGGGCTGGCTGCAGCGCTGCCTCGGTGTTCTCTGTGCTCCAGGGAATTGAGCAACAGTCATTCTTTTTGATCAGGGACCAGAACTCCTAGATGCAGAGAATTCCCTACACCTGTCTTTTCTTTTGTCTCTATTTAACTCTCCCTTCTCCTCTTTCTCCTCCTTCACCACTTCTGGTCTCTGTCTCTGCTTCCATCTCTCTGTTTTTGTCTGAGTGTGTCTCTGCCTCTTTCCAGCTTCCCTCTGTCTTTTCTAGGGCAGGCAGAGGGCTAGAGATTTATGCATGTTCGATGGAGCTGAACAACTCACAGCCAACTTTGGCACTCTTTGTTCTTGATCAAGCAGTTGTGCGTAGCCCCTGTCCTCCAAACCCTGCACCCCCACCCTCAGAGGTCTCCCACACTCATCTCCTCCCCAGCTGATTCCTTCTCATCTTTCAAAACTCTTTTCTGTTAAATTGGCTGCAACCAGTACTCCCATCCACCCCCACATCTAGTCACACAAATTTCTCTGTCTAAAAGTCCTTATTTAATTCTTATTGTCTGGACTGCATACTTAAGAAACTTTTTAAAGTTATTATATGTTTTATGCTACATAAAAGTTTCCTGAATCTGACTTATGCTTCCCAAAAGGCTGAGGCGAATCACATATTCCCTTATGTTCTTTTCATAGTTAACATATAAGGCATGGTGTATCCTTGTAATTCATGCACTTACCCTGAAATGAAAGGTGTGTTATGGATTGTTTCCTGAAATGCAGGTTCTAGAAAGCTTCAGAAATTCTGTGAATTACTATAGTGGAGTATATCTTAATGGGACCTCAGTCCACTAGGACTGAACTATGGACAGGCAAGGGGGAGTTCAGTTGTTGCTTGTACAGGTCCATCTTCCGACTTCTCTGTTTTCCAATATTCCAAGTTGCCCTTCGTCCATTTGTCCATGTAATCATCCTACCACTGATCAATCCATCAACCATCTCCTCATCCTCCCTTCTACCCTTTCATCCATCATTCATCCCTCCCTTTGCTAAGAATTGAAAGTAGCATTGGAAGAATGATGTATACTCACCTATAACCCCAAGGTACAGTCTGACGACACAATGAGATGAATGCTCTGGGTCTTCAGAGCAGGTGAGCAGCAGAGACCCCCAAATCTGGGAGGGTCTTTATACAAAGTGTCACATTCAGCTCTCTCGGTGTACAATGGCCAGGAGGAAATGACCTGCTTGAAGGTTATCATCAAGGTAGTGGGATTAATAGAACTTTAGAGCTGAAATAGGGTGCTCTGTTTAACTCCTCCCTTTTCCTAGATGGGAGAGAAAGGCTCTGAGCTGGGAAGGGACCAAAATCCCATGTCAAGTCATTTATCTGGCAGCAAAGCTGACATATGATAAGAGATCTCCCGACTTAGCTAGGCTCAGGTATATTGTGCTGAAAAAGGACTAGGGATCCTTACAAGGGAAGATTGTCCGGGGTTGTGCTGTTGTCTTTGACTCCCCAGTTATTTCCAGTGCTTCATCCAATCAACCACCCCACCCTATCCGCAGAACTTCCAAGGCACCTGTGCTCTGCGCAAAACCTAACTCTACACCCATCCTTTTCTCTTAGATCCCAACCCAGTCCTATGTGGCCACAGTGTCTGTTCGCCCTCTCATCAGCACCATTTTCACCCAGCCTAGTAGCCCAATCCCATTGCCAAGATTTGAGCTGCTGCATGGATGTTCCCAGGCAGCCCTGAAGCTGGCTGCCGAAGCCAGATTCCAGGCGCCCAGGAGACAATTTCTTGGCCGCAGCCAAGAGATAAGTGGAGACGTAAACGGTGATTTTCTGGCCTGTGAGCCCCTGTTCGTGGATTTCATCTTTTAATGGAAATGCAGTAAATAAAAGCCATTTTCACAATATGCCAAGCAACAGGTCAGGAACATCTGAGCCTGTGGAATTGGTAGAAGGGAGCTGAGCGTAACAAATCTCCCCAAATTGCACCCAGCTCCACTTGTATCGGCTCCCAGACCGCATCTCCCAATTATTGTGCATGGCAATTATTTCTGAGCTGGAGCTTTTGCAGAATAAGGCATGTGGATGGGGTACACTGCTATTGCTTCTTGTGAAAGAGAATTTCCTTCCCATTTTTCTGTTCATGTTTTAGCCCTGATTGAATTTTGCCCCTGTTCTACTTCAACATTTCCATCCCCACCTTGAAGGCTGAAGTCATTCTTCAAGGCTCACTCAAAGAAGCTGCCTCCAGGCAGCCATCCCTCTGCCCCTATATGGTGTCACTTCAAAGCCACACTTTAAAATTGATGTCATGTTTACATCGAGTGAAATGCACAGTTATTAAGTACATATTTCAATGAATTTTGACAAATGTGTATACCCGTGTAATTGAGATCATGTCCATCACCTCAGAAAGTTCTCTGCATCTTTCTAGTCACTCCTCCTCCCACAAGCAACCACTGCTCTGAAACGTTGTTCTTGTTAGGTGCTGTGAGTTCAGTATCCGACTCACAAGGGTTCAGTGTACAGCAGACAAAACACTACTGTCAGTGCTTTTCTGCTATTCAAAGGGTTTTCAGTGGATAATTGTCATGTAACTATTAATTTTATCTACTCTTGACATCTTAATAAATTCCTACTATATACATCCATCTTTAAAATAGATATTTTTGTACATATATCCATATATGTTATATTGTTGTTAGGTGCTGTTGAGTTGGGTCCAACTCATAGCAACTCTCTATATAACAGACCAAGCACTACCTGACACTGTGCCATGCCTGGCTCTATTGTCAGCGCTTCCCTGCTATTTATAGGGTTTTCAGTGGCTGATTGTTTTGCGAGTGGGTTGCTGTGTTCTTCTCCTAAGCCTACAGCACTCCCAGGTGGTCTCCCATCCAAGGATTATATTACTTTTCAAAGTTGAATTCAATTACCCTAGCAATTTGCAGTTTGATGTTCAGGATTATATTTCTACTGTCACATTGGAACAAGCATACAACACATTGTTAAAGCAGTAAATGGAAAGTTTTTCATCCCAAGAGGTGCACTCATTCTTTTGGCACCATATGTATATAGTGTGGGGTCAGCAAACTACGATGTGCTTGCCAAGTATAGCCCATTGCTTCTTTTTTATGACTTGTAGGTGAAGAATGATTTTTACATTTTTAAATGGTTCTAAAGAAGACCAAAAGATGAAATATTTTTTGTGACACAAAAATTATGTGAAATTCTAATTTCAGTGTTTATAAATAGATTTACTGGAATACAGCCATGCTCATTTGTTTACAGATAGTCTGTGGCTCCTTTCACACACCATGTTGGTAGACTTGAGTGGTTGTGACAGAGATTGACCTCGAAAGCCCAACATAATCAGTATCTGGCCCTTCATAGAAAACGTTGCCTGGCCCTTCATGAAGTAGACGCCTCTTTGTTTCTGAATGTCATGTTTTTGTTGCTGTTTGTGTTGATGATTCACAGGTCTGCCATTTGTAATCCTTTCGGTCAGAAGTCACATATTGTGCCCTTGAGCTTACAGGCAATAATGGCAGGTGTGGTGCCCTTTCCCGATGGCTGCCTCTGTGTCCATGGCACATGTTCCTGATCAATCATGGGCTGTTTTCCGGCTGGGCCTGGGCTGGGGCTCAGAATTTGTCTAAACTCAGCGCTTTAGGTAGTCACTACTAATATCATAGCTGGAGTAATGTGGAAATTCACTTGCCATCCCTAGCCTAGATGTGTTATAATGTAGAGGAACAATGCAGAGAACATTGGCATTAGGAAAACCTGCATCTAAATCCCCCTGCTGGCACTTAACCACCTCTGTGCACTTAGATGAGTTACTTAGCCACTCTGATCCTCCGTGTGTTTCTAAACAGTGGGGATAAGATAAATGATCTTATTGTTTTTATGTGATCATTAAAAGAAATATGGATGAAAAATGCCTGTTTAGTCCCTGTCACATTGTTTTTGCTGTTGTTAGGTACTGTCGAGTCTGACTCATAGTGACTCTATTACGACAGAATGAAACATGCCCTGATTCTATGCCAGGCACATGATCTTTTTTTATGTTTAATCCCATCGTTACAGACACTGTCAGTCCATCTAGGTGAGGGTCTTCCATGTTTTTGTTTTGATTTGGCTTTTGACCCATCACTTTTCCAAACATGATATCCTTATCCAGGGATTGGTCCCTCCTGACAACATGTCCAAAATACATCAGACACAGTCTAGCCACCCTAGCTTCCAAGGAGCACTCTGGTTTCACTTCTTCTAGGATGGCTCTGTTGTTTCTTTTCGCAGTCCATAGTATATCAATATTTGTCTCCAGCACCATAAATCAAAAGCATCAGTTCTTCCCATCTCCCTTATTCCATGTCCAGCTTTCACAAGCATATAATGTGACCGAGAATACCATGGCATGAGTCAAATGTACTTTCATCTTTAATGTAACATCTTTACTTTTCAACAGTTTAAAGAGGTCTTTGCAACAGCTTTTCCCAGTGCAGTATGTCTTTTGATTTCTTGACTGCTGCTTCCATGGATGTTGATTGTAGAACCAAGTAAAGAAAAATCTTGGATAACCTCAGTCTTTTTTCCAGTACTAAATAAATGTCTCTGCAGATCAGATGTGTTTCCGCTGCGACCAGCCCACTCTTCCTCTGGGTTAGTGAACTCAGAATCCTAGGCATCCACTCCTGAACCTCAGTCATAGAGTATTCCCTCCATATACACACAACCCACCCCCATTACTCTTTCTTGACTTGCCATCTTTTCTTTCTTGGACCCATGCCAATGGTCATGGCTCCCTGTATTTCATGCTGCCCAACTTAGGCAAAATACAATTATGTTACTGTCTTGCATAAAGCTTCCACCTGTATCCCATTAGTCTGAGGATAAAGACAAAACCTGAAGAGGGCACATGATTGTCCCTGCTTACATTTCTGCCTTTATATGCTGTCACTCTCCCTTGTTCCCAACCCTCCTGTCACATTGACCTTGATCTCAGTTTTCCCTATGAACCACATCTCCCCTGTCCTGATCATGTATACATTCTCTTCCCTCTGAACAGAACACTACTTTTATTTTTACCTTCTTCACCTTTTTCATTATTTTTTTAAAAATATTTTTATTGAGATATGTTTCAAATACCATAATATCCACTGTTTTAACTTATACAGTCAATTGGGCTTTACTGTAATTGTCACCTTGGGCAACTAGCACAACTGCCTAATTCCAGGATATTTCATTACTTTAAAAGAAATTCCATAACTATTAGCAGTCATGCCATGTTCCTTCCTTGTTCTCCCCACCTCCACTAATCTATGTTCTCTATGGATTTGGCCATTCCAGACATTTCATCTAAATGGAGTCATACAATATGTGGTCTTTTGCGATCTCCTTTCCTTAGATGTATTTTCAGAGTTTATGCTGTGACATGTATTGGGACTTTATTTCTTTTTTATTGCTGAATAATCTTCCTTTGGTGGATATACCACATTTTATTCATCTATGCATCTGTTGATGAACATTGAATTGCTTCCATCCACATTTTGATTATCATGATTAATGCCTTTTATGAACATTTGTGTATAAGTTTTGTATGGTCCAGTGTATTTTTTATTCTTTGGGTACGTACCTAGAAGTGCAATTTCTTGATTCTATGTTAATTCTCTGTTTAACTTTTTGAGGAACTGCCAAAAGGTTTCTCAAAGCAGCAGCAGCATTTAACCTTATGATCAGCACCAGGTTTTGATTATAGACATTATGTGGTTGTTGTTGTTAGATGCCACTGAGAGAGGTCCAACTCACAGTGATCCTGTGCACATCAGAACAAAACACTATCCAAACACTGAGGCATATGTAGTCCCCATGTGCCTTTCTTGCACATGAATTTACCTCAGAGATTCACTGAGCAGAGTGTTCCAGCTAATCTTCATGGAGGAAACCTTTGCCCCTAAACAAGGCCTCTGAATGAGAAAAAAATTCAGTCATTCCCTCTAACCCAAACATTCCAAAATATCACTTCCTGCTATGTTTCTGTTACAAAATTTAGCCCACTTGCTCTTCTCCCACTTTTGTGGTACTGGAGATCAAACCCAGATCCTCAGAGAGTGCAGCGCAGAACTCTACTAACTGAGCTAAACCCCAGCCCCATAGACATCCTCATGAGATGGAATCTCATTTATGTACATTATTTTTTTCCCTAGTGCTGGGTATTGAACCCGGGGCTTTGCACATGCTAAGCACATACTCCACCACTAACTGCACCCCCCAGGTCTGCCTACTTCATTCTTACACATCCATTAGATCCACTCCCTCGAAGATCTCCCCATGGCCCCATCCCCAGGGAGAGCAGAACTACTCATTCTTCCAGTATCCTGTGACTATCTTTTAAATCAGAATAGGTCTCATGCTTTCTGAGTTACACATTTATTTTTCATGCTGGATTACTAAATAATCCCCACGTTCAATTCTAAGCTCAAGGAGGATAGAATCTTTTTATTGTATTTTGAGATTACAGTGTAATAGGTACTGTTGAATAAAAATAAGAATGGTTATCTTCATCTCTTCTGGAACCTACAATCTCCTGTCAAATACTCAAATTCTGTTGTTTTATGCTCTCTAAAACCCTTCATCCTGGGGTTTAGCTCAGTTGGTAGAATGCTGCCCCACACTTTCCAAGGACCTCCTGGGTTCGATCCCCAGCACTGCAAAAATGGGAGAAGGATTTGGCAATCCACTCTCGAAAATAATCCAGAAACAACCATTGAAAATCCTATGAGGACTGCTATGAGTCAGACTCATCTCCATGGCACTGAGAAACAACAAATCCATTCACATTAGCTTCTTATCTTTCTTTTTGGACTTTGTTGTTGTTGTTGTTAGGTGCCGTCGAGTCGGTATCCAACTCATAGCGACCCTCATAGGGTTTTCAATGGCTGACTGTTTCAGGATTGCCTTGGGAGTGGATTGCTAGGCACTTCTTCCATTTTTGTGGTGCTGGGAATTGAACTCGGGTCCTCAGAGACTGCAGTGCAGCACTCTACCAACTGAGCTAAATCCCAGCCCCTTTTGGACTTTAGCCTTGTCCTTTTAAATCCATCTTCCAGAGAACTATTAGATTGATCTTCCTAAAACACTATTTTTGAAAATCACGCTATTCCTTTCCTTTTTGCTCAGATAACATCCAGGGCTACCTACTATGTTCCAAATAAGGTATACAAATTCAATCCATTTCAATGGAAGCCTCTCAGGGTGATGGAACTATACTCCAGCTTTTGATAAAACCTACAAAGGAGAGGACAATGAAGGAACTATCTTTTTATTCTGTCTTGTTTTTGAATTTGCTCCCTTGTTGTAAGTTATTTGGCACACATCCTACTACTCTTAATGAGCTATAAGCTCCTGGAGGACAGGAAAATGTCTTATCCATCTTTGGATACCCTACTATGCCTCACAAGTGCCTGGTTTGAAACTACTGTCAGTAAATGTTTGTTCACTTGAATTAAATTTTATTATTCCTCCCCAGAGAAACATTTACATGCTAACAGAGGCCTTCAAAGGCTTAACTGGAAGGATTAATGGTGGAATTTCAGGCATTTAAGGCAGGCTGTTGGGGGAGAGATTTCTGGAGCCAGCCAATCCCCATCACCTTACCTTGTCAAGGCTGCTTCCTCTTCATGCGCTTGAGGCTGATTCTCAGTGGGTCAGTAGGGGGCAAGTAGCGGATCTCTTTGCCTATTGCAGATGGCCAGATCCCATTTTCCCTGTAACCAGCATCTTGCCTCCTATTCCCCTTCCTCCACCTGCCACTCCTTCCTGACCCCAGTGATGGGGAGCACGTTGGACTCTTTGATCCCAATGGCAGCATCTGGACCCAAAGATACATTTACTTTGCCTTCTCATATGTAGGAAGAGCCTGAAGGCATTCAGAGAGGTTGAGGTGGTGAAAGTGTAGAGGATATTTTCAGTTTCTCAAATGCTGCCAGGTGAGTGGAGGACAAAGCAGAAATTTCCACCCTTAATTTTGTGGCACACACCATCTAGTTGTCTCTCAACTTTTCCCAAAGATGGACATCCCTTTTACAAAAAGGAGTGAGGGTTCAGTATTGCTTAGAATGGAGAAAAGGGTATTAATATTTGGTGCTTATAACATTTCCATGGGAAAGGTGGTGTTATCCCTACATTGTAAATAAGAAAGACATCAAAGACTCAGTGAGGAAAAGTCACTTGGCGGAAGCCACAGGCCAGCCAGTGGCAAAGGCAGCTTCCTGACCACTGCAGCACCCTATCATCAGAGTGTCAAATAATGGATTCTGTTCTCCAGTAGCAATTTGCCTTAATAACATGAATATCCAAAGATCTAGGCCTTGAAGATGGTGCAAGAAGCTCTGGACTGGGTGGCGGAAGCCCAGGATCTACTTGCTGAATCTGTTGTGTGACCTTGGATCGATTCCTATTGTCTGTTTCATCTTCCTATCTAGAAAATGAAGGACTTGAACCCCCCTGTCAAACATCTTCCTGTTCTCATATGTGGAAATGGATTTCATGGTTTAATTTATATTTCTATTTGCTACATTTAGGTATTTTCTTCTTTTCTTTTCTCTCTTTTTATTTTTCTTTTGGGATGAGGCCTAGCTGTGCTGCTCAGGCTTGCCTTAAACTCCTAGGCTCAAGCAATCCTCCTGCCTGAGCCTCCCAGGAAGCTGGGAATATAGGCATGCACCACCAACCAGCTATTAAACTATTCTTTTTGCGAAACTATAAACACAAGAAAATCATATGGAGGCCTTGTGCAGTGTTGCACACCAGTAATCCCACTAACCCCAGAGATAGAGGTAGGCAGATCACAGGTTCGGAGCCAGAGGCAAATTGTGTAATTTAGTGAGACTCCATCTCAAGATATAAAAAATAAAATACAAATGGGGTTGGAGGTGCAGCTCAGTGGTTGAACACTTGCAAAGTATGCACAAGGCCTTGGGTTCAACCCCCAAGTGCTTCAAGAAAACAATAAAAGCAACTCGCAGGGAGTAAAAAGTGATAGTCTTCTGCTAGCATTTCCCATCTCACTTCCTTACTCACAGATTATCACTCTTAACTACTTGCTGTATGTCTTTCTCAATTATTTGTAGCTATATGTATGTGTAAACCCAAATATGCATCTCTCTTCCCTGCTTCCCCAGTACAGCATCATTGCTCTATTGTTGGAATCATTTATGTGTGTATTTTTCATTTAAAAATGACTGCTGTTAGGTACCTTTGAGTTGGTATCTGACTCATAGCAACCCTATGTACAACAGGCAAAACGCTATTGTCAGTGCTTCTCTGCTATTTATAGAGTTTTCAATGGCGGATTGATTCTTGGGAGTTGGTTGCAGGGTTCTTCTCCCAAGCCTGCAGCACCTGGTGTTCCCAGACCGTCTCCTATCCAAGTACTAACCAGGCCTGACCCTGCTTAGCTTCTGAGAAATCTGACGGGATTGGATGCCACAGGGCTATGACTGCAGGCCTAAAAAAAAAAAAAAAAATGACTAGGAATCTTTTAATATTAGAATATTAGGATCTACCTCACCATTTTAAATGATGTTATTCTATTGTATTGACTACTATAATTTGTGTTCTATTGATATATTCTTAATCTTTCATTGTTAAAAGTATGCTTCAGTGAATACACACACACACACATATATATGTATGTGTGTGTATGTATATATATATATGTGTGTATATATATACATGTGTGTTTGTGTATGTATATATATATATATATATATATATATATATACACATACATACATACACATATATGTATTTCTGCTGTATATACTTTTATAGGTTAGATGGTCAGAGGTAGTGTTACCAGGTCAAAGAACATGGGCATTTTCATTTGTATATATATTGCTGATGGTTGGTTGGTTGGTTGGGTGGGTGCTGTTGAGTCAGTATCCGACTCATAGCAACCCTCATAGGGTTTTCAATGGCTGTTTTGGGATTGCCTTAGGAGTGGATTGCCAGGTCCTTCTCCCATTTTGGGGGTTCTGGGAATTGAACTCAGGACCTCAGAGACTGCAGTGCAGCGCTCTACCAACTGAGCTAAATCCCAGGCCCCAGATATTGCTGAATTGCCCTTCAAAAAGACTATACCAGTTTGCACTCAGAGTCAAGGTGGAATTTTAGATATGGCAACAGAGAGATTGGGATTTTGGTGTGTCTAGGACACTGTCCATCGCTCTTCAGACAACCCTCTGGAAGCCATTAGCAATTCTGTTTACAGGTGAAGCAGGCCCTGCCCCAAGTGCACTTGGGGCCTGGTTTCCTGCAGCTGAGTGCTTGCATGGTTTCCAAAACAGAGTTTTAGAAAAGGCTTTCCCAGAATGAGGAGGTGGCTTGATTAACCTCCTGCCCTGTTCAGAGCCCTGGGTTTTCTGAAAAGTTCCCAGTGGATCGTCAAGGGCTGGCAAACAGCTGACTAATAGGGGCTGTGGCATCTGGCCTTTCTTGCATATCAGCCAAGTCCTGAGGCATTCAAGAGACCTCCCAGCTCCCTTACCCATGCCTAGCAGAGGCCCACCGCTGAACTGCCTGAATAATGCATGGCATTTATCCTCTGTCTGATGGATGGCTGCATTTTCCCTTCCTCTCCTGCTTTTGCCTCCTTTGTCTGCCTTGTCTCTTTAAGCCTTCAGCTGAAGCCTTGAGTACAGGCCAGAGGAAGGAGTGGTTAGTTTCTGAAAGATTAGCTGTGCAGCTATTGGTCTTTGCTGCTTTCTATTAAACATGAGTCAGGACAAAGGAGGGAAGATGAAAATGCCCACCCATTGTTGAGCTCTTACTGTGTTCTGGAGGCAATGCCATGCACCACACAGATGTTATCTCATTTACTCTTCTGAAGAATACATTGCAGCCCCTATTTTCAAATACAGAAACCCATCCCAGAGAGGTGACGTAATGTGACTTGGGTCACTTTGTACCCATACCTATTTCAGGCTTGTTAAAGTAATTTTTTAGTTAGTGTACAACTTCATGGGTTTCATTGTAACATTTCCATCCATACATATCATTGTACATCACTCATGTTCACCTTCACCATTGCCTGTCATGACTACTTCCCTTATCCTCTTCTTCCCCACCAATGAACCTCTGCTATTTGCATGTTCTATGTGTTTGTGTGTGTATTCTGTTGTTGTTGTTAAGTACCGTCAAGTCAGTTCCAACTCACAATGACTTTATGTACAACAGAACAAAAATCTACCTAACACTGTGCAGTGCACACTGTCTTTTTGTATTTGACCCCATTGTAGCTACTGTGTTTCTTCTCATTTTGAGTCATGCCACATCAGCTAATAAAAGATCCAGGGGCTTTACTCCATTCCTCTTAAGGTTGACACTACTTGGAGGAGGCAACTCTTCCCCAGTTGTCTTTTGAATACCTGACAGCCTAGGGGGCTCATTGTTCATCGTTATATTTGGCAGTGCTTCTCTGCTAGTCATGGAGTTTTCAATGGCTGTTTCAGAAGTGGGCTGCTGGTCCTCCTCCCTAGTCTGTCTTAGTCTGGAAGCTTAGCTGAAACCTGTCCACCATGGGTGGCCCTGCTGGTATCTGACATACTGGTGGCATAGCTTTCAGTGTCACAGCAACAGGCAAGCCCCTAAAGCATGAGAAGCTGACAGATTTTGCCTTAAGGGTAAAATGTGATATTTCTCTTCCTTTCTCTCATAATTCCTTTCTTTCTGCCTTCCTCCTTATCATCTTTAGTCCTTTTTCTCCACCTACATAGGCCCCCCTCTAATTTCATTACCTATATATTTTCAGTGGGCTGGGATTTAGCTCAGTTGGTAGAGCGCTGCTCCTCAGTCTCTGAGGTCTGGAGTTCAATTCCCAGCACTGAAAAAACTGGGAGAAGGACCTGGCAATCCACTCCCAAGACAATCCCCAAACAGTCAGCCATTGAAAACCCTATGAGGGTTGCTATGAATCAGATACCGACTCGACGGCACCTTAACAACAACATATATTTTCATATTGAGTATATATTGAAATCTAACATTCACACATGAGAACAAAATATGATATTTGTCTTTTTGGATCTGCTTATTTTGCTTAAAATGATAATCTCTAGTTCTAGCCATTTACCAGAAAAAGTCACAATTTCATTCTTGTTTATGACTGAATAAAACTTCATGGCCTTCAGCCATACTACCCTGGCATCCGATCCTGTCTGATTTCAGAAGCTAAGCAGGGTCAGGCCTGGTGAGTCCTTGGATAGCACACTGCCTGGGAGCACCAAGTGCTCTAGGCTTGAACAAAGAATCTGGCAGCCCATTCCCAAAACAATCAGCCATCAAAAACCCTATGAATAGAAGAAAAGCACTGACGATAGTGCCAGGCATGGCACAGAGTCAGGTCATGTTTTGTTCTGTTGTATATATGTTGCTGTGAGTCGGAACTGACTCGATGGCACCTAACAACAGCAACAACAATAAAACTCCCCAGTGTATGTCTACCACATTTTTCTTATTTGCTCATCTTTTGATGGACACCTGTGTTGACTCCATATCCTGGCTATTATGAATAGTGCTGCAATAAACACGGATAAGCAGGTATCTCTGTGGTACGTTGACTTATATTTCTTTGGATATATACCCAGGAGCTGTATAGCTGGGTCTTATGAGAGTTCTAGTTTTAGTCTTTTGAGGAAACTCCATGCTGATTTCCATAGCAGCTGCACTAACTTACCTTCTCACTAACAATGTGTAAGAGTTTCCTTCTCCTGGCACCTTGCTAGCATTTGTTGTTTGTTTTGTTGATACTAGCCATTCTGACTGGGGTGAGAGGTATCTCAATGTAATTTTGATTTGTGTTTCTCTGATGGCTAAGGATGTTGAACGTTTTTTCATATGATTATTGGCCATCTGTGTTTCTTCTTTTGAGAACTCTGTGTTTAGTTCACTTGCCCATTTTTTAATTGGATATGTTATTTGGTGTTTAATTTTTTGAGCTCTGTACATATTCTACATATTAATTCTCTGATGTATAGCTGATGAGGATTTCCTCATATTCTGTAGCCTGTCTGCTCATTTTGTTAATTGTCTTCCATTGCTTGGCAAAAACTTTTTAATATCATGCTCGCTAGTTTGTCAGTTCTTACTATTGTTTCTTGCACTGTTGTCCTTTTCAGAAAATTCCTGCCTGTACCTATGTCTTAAAGTGTTTTCCCTTTGTTTTACCCTAGCAGTATAAAAGTTTCAGTCTTCCATTAAGGTCTTTGATCTATTTTCAACTGATTTCCATATAAGGCAAGAGAGAGGGACATAATGTTAGTCTTCTAAGTGAGGATATCCAGTTCTGCCAGCCCCATTTGTCGAAGAGGCTATCTTTTCTCCAACTTACATTTTTAATCCCTTTGCTGACCATCACATAGTTATAGCTGCATAGGTTTAATTGTGGATCTTCTATTCTATTCCCTTGTTCTAAATGTCTGTTTTTGTGCCAGTACCATGCTGTTTTTGTTACTATGCTCTGCACTATCATTTGAAATCAGCTATTGTGATAGCATTTGCATTGCCTTTTCTGCTCAGGATTGCTTTAGTGTTTTGGGGTCTTTCATGCTTCCATACAAATTTTAGCATTGTTTTTTCTACTTTAGTGGAGAATATTGTATGAATTTTGATGGGGATTGCATTAAATCTGTAGATTGCTTTCGGTAGTACAGCCATTTTCACAATATTAATTTGTTCCATCCATGAGCACGGGAGGTCTTTCAATCTAGTGTGTTCTTCAGTTTCTTTCTTCAGTGTTTTAAAGTTTTCATGATTGAAGTCTTTCAGCTCCTTTGTTAGATTTATTCCATGTATTTTATTCTTTTTGAAGCTATTGTAATGGGATTGCTTTCCTAATTTCTTCCTCAGCCTGGTCATTATTGGTATATAGAAAGGGTACTTATTTTTGTGTGTTGATTTTTGTGTCCTGCTACTTTCCTGAAAGTGTTTATCATCTCTAACAGTTTTCTGGTAGCGTCTTTAGAGTCTTTTAAATATAAAAGCATGCCATCTGCAAATAGGGGTGATTGACATCTTTCTTTCCTATTTGTATCCTGTTTCTTTCTCTTATTGCTATTACAAGTTCAATTATTATATTGAATAGCAGTGCAGAGAATGGACATCCATGCCTTGTTCCTGATTTTAGAAGACACCCTTGCCTCTTCAGTTGCTGGGATTACAGGCATGTACCCCCACATGTGGCTTACCTCTGAAGTTTCTTGGTTGATTTTTTTCATCTGGATGTTTTATCTGTTGCTGATAGTGGGATATTAAAGTCACTCACTCTTACTGTTTATGGACCTGTTTATCCAGTAAGTTTGTTTCATGAAGTTGCATGTACTGATATTCAGTGAATATGGATTTCCAACTGTTATATCTTCTTGATCAGTTGTTCTTTTTATTAATATGTAGTGACCTTCTTTGTCTTTTCTAATTATTTTAACTTGAAGTTTACTTTGATATAAAGATAGCTACTCCTCTTTTTTTTTTTTTTTTTTTTTTTTTTTTTTTTTTTTTTTTTTTTTTTTTTTTTTTTTTTTTTTTTTTTTTTTTTTTTTTTTTTTTTTTTTTTTTTTTTTTTTTTTTTTTTTTTTTTTTTTTTTTTT
>VMDO01000154.1:22216-42464 GCA_007922755.1 Pedetes capensis | reverse complement strand
TTTCTTGCATACAACAAATTGTTGGATCTTGCTCTTTACATCCAATGTCCTATACTAATCTATGTCTTTTAATTGGAGAGTTAAGACCATTTATACTTAAGGTTATTACTGAGAGGAGTTTGTTGATTCTTATAATTGTGTTGCATGTTTTACTGGTTGGCTCATATACCATTCATTCTTTTCTTTCTCTTATATTCATATTCAGGGTTTACTTGTTTTTTGAGTCAGATATGACTAATTCTTTCCTAGTTCTCAGTTGTTCATGTATTCTTCTAATGAAGTTTATTCTTTTCCTGTACTCTCATGATTGAAACTGTCTTTCTTCCTCGTTTGTGTATAGGATTCCTTTAAGTATCTTCTGTAATAATGCTGGCTTAGTGTTATACATTGCTTTAGTGTGACCTCGTCTTGGCAAGTCTTTATTTCTCTATCATTTAAATTGTTAACGTTTCTGTGTATGATTTTAGTTGGCAGTTATTTCCATTTAGGGCTTAAAATATATCATTCCATGCTTTGTGCTCAGAGGTTTTATGCTTTGTGCTCAGAGGTCTGATGTTATTCCAGGTAGGTTTGACTTTGAAAGTGAGTTGGTGTTTTACAGCTTTTAATGTTGCTTATTTGTTGTGTAGTATAGGCATTTTAACTATAATTTGTGTCATGGGGAGTTTCTTTTCTGGTCATGTGTATTTGGGGTTCTAAATGCCTCTTATCATTGATGCCAATTTCTTTCCTCAGATTTGAGAAATTTTCTGTTATAATTTTATTGAATAGGTTTTCTTCACATTTAGTTTTTGTCTCAGCTCCTCCTTCTATCCCATAGATTCTTAGATTTGGTCTCATGATCATAGAGTAGAGTTCTTGGAAGCTGTGGTCATGTTCTTTTAATTTTTTTATTGTTGATAAACCTTGTCTTCTACCCCTGATATTCTGTTCTTGTTTCCACCAGGTTTTTTATTTGATTCATTGAGTTCTTCATCTCCAACATTTCTGTTTTTTTTCTTTTTCTCTCTTTTTTTAAAATCTCAATTTCCTTGCTAAATTTCTCATCCATTTTACTTTGTCTTCTACATTAATTATTTTTTGAACTAGGTCCTTTATAGATTTATTTACTTCATTCATCTGCTTGTTTGTGTCCTCTTTGAAGTCATTTATTATTTTTACAAGTAGACTTTTGATTTTTTTTCTAATATTTCACCCGTATTAGTATGTTTGGATTCAGTAAAGAACTGTGGTCTTTTTGATTCTTTTTGATAAAAGTATTAGTATGTTTGGATTCAGTAAAGAACTGTGGTCTTTTTGAGCAGATGTGTTGCCTGCTTTTTTGTGTTTCTTGTGTTTCTATTTTGTGATTGGTGCATCTGTTGCAATGGATCTCCTTCCCATTTTATTTGGGGATCTTCCTGTTGTTGTTGTTGCTAGATGCTGGTAAGTCGGATTCAACTCATAGTGAACCTACATACAACAGGCAAATTACTGTTGTCAGTGCTTCTCTTCTATTCATAGGGTTTTCAGTGGCTGATTGATTTTGGGGAGTGGGTTGCCAAGTCCTTCTCCTAAGCCTACAGCACCTGGTGTTCCCAGGTGGTCTCCCATCCAAGTACAAATCTGACCCTGCTTAGCTTCTGAGATCTGATACGGCTGCAGGCAGGGGATCTTCCTAGGGAATGTTTTTCTCTTGAGATCTCCAGTACCACTCCTAGATGAGAAGACAAATCAGTGTAACTGATAAAATACCTGACCTTACCAGATATAGAAATATACTTAAAATAAATTAAAGCCAACTACTACACCAACAATTGCCCATGGAACAGAAAATGTTAACACTAATATAGAGTAAGTTATGAAGTTACAAGCTATTTTGGGTGAAGGTAAAAATAGCAATTCCCTGAGATAAAAAGGGAGAGAGGGCAAAGAAAGAGGAAAGAAAGATGCAGCAAAGGTTAAGTGAAAAAAAGGAAAAAGAAGATCCAGAAAGGAAATGAATGCTAGGAAGAGGGATAGAAAAGAAGAACAGATTTTTTAAATGATTGCACAATAAAGAAAACATGCATAAACAATATTAGGTAAACATGAGAACAATGAGAAATAAAAATTCTAGGAGATTCCCTTTTTTACAAAATAAAGCAAAAGTGATATTAAAAGTATAGTAAATAGAAAACGAGAGATACATAGGCAGCAAATGGTAAAAAATGGTAAAAAAAAAAAGAAAGGAAAAAGAAAAAAAAACATTAGAAAAAAGAAGCAAAGGAAAGAAAATTAATGATAAAAAAGAAGAAAACAAAAGAAAAAAAAAAAAAAGAAAAGAAAAAACAAGGAAAGGACAAAACAAAACCTGCAATGCCAGCATTTTGGGAGGCTGAGGTAGGAGGATGTTAGACCCCAGGCTAGAAGCAGCCTGCACAATGGAAAAAGACCCTGTCTCAAAACAAAATAAGGGAAGATCTAGAGGTATTGCACCATGGTACAGCACTTGACCAATGCAAGGCCCTGGGTTTAATCACTAGCACAGCAGGAAGAGATGAAGAAGAAGAAGGAGAAGGAATGGGAGAGAGAGAGGGAGAGGGAAAAGGAGAGGGAGGGTGGCGAGGGTGAGGGGAGAGGGGAGAGGGGGAGGAGGGGAGGACAGGAGAGAGGGGGAGGAGGGGAGGACAGGAGGGAGGGGGAGGAGGGAAGGAGGAGGGGAGGGGAAAGAGGAAAGAAGAGTACTGGAGTGGCTTCTTTCTGTGTCATCTAATATTAGAATCTGTTAGGTGGAGATCTTGGTCATTTGAAGATAGAGTCTTTTGTCTGATCTTGATTCTGACTTGCCAGTCTCCTAGGTTCCCTTCAGGAGATAAGGTCATCTCCTCTCTTGAGGCAGGAGGGGTACTGTCCACTTTACCCAAGCTTTCTGCTGCCTATACTTCTCAGCATATTTGTGTCCCTTCTTTCCCTTCTCTGTAACTGCCTGCCACAGCTGTCACACCTTGGGGTTGTGGCAGGTTACCCCCAGACCCCCTGAATGGTGATTATTCTTTCTTTGCAGGTCCCTTGAATAGTTCAGTCTCTCACAAGAGGTTCTCTTTCAAGATGCTTCCTAGTCATGGCCCTCTGAGATGTGCTGCATGGCAAAATGAATTCTCTAGTGCTGATCCCCTCAGTCAAGAGGAGCCATTGTCTTACCAAATCCCCAAGATGGATCCAAGGCCTTCAAGAATTGTGGGTTTGTCCTCTGGGATTGCCATTCTACCCACAAGTGCTGTCCAGCTTACCTCTTTGGGTGAGGGCTCCAGTTCCCATCCCCTGCCAGGGAGCCATGGCTAGAGATGTGTCCTCCCTACTCCCTCTCCCTGTTCACCTCCATTCTATTTTCTGAGAGCATTCTGTAACCTCCTTTGTGATTTCTGTGCTTTTCCAGTCTTTCTGTCTTTGGAATAGAGTCCTCTCCTTCCTATTCTGATTCCTTTGTTTTACCATGTTACACAGAGGCCACCTCTAATCCGCCATTTTATGCCAGAAGTTGTAGTCCAGGCTTTTATTCCCATACTGTGCATGGCTGCTGTGAAAGAGGACTTTGACCTTGAATCACAGTCATCAGCATTCGGCTAACCTCCAGATATAGTTTCTTGGTATTTCCAAAGACACAAAGCACCAAATCATCCACACCATTTCCCTATCAACCCAGAGGTTCACCAACTCTGACTTGAAACTGTCCCTGATGAATATTCATTTTCATTTTGTAACTTATTCATTTGACTGTGCTAAATAGTTTATCTGTGTAGGACGTTTTTTTAGATGCTGTGTGGTGTGGTAAGGAGGCGTGGACTGCACCAGATTAGGTGCAGATTCCCACATTGCCACTTACTCACATGTCCCAAAACACTGTATTACCTTTGTGAAATTAAGTGTTTTCTTTAGAAAAATGGGATTATTTATTTGTCATGGTTGCTACTATAGTTAAGCATGCTTCTGGCATCCATTGTTAGGTTGAATGATGCCACCCCCAAGATGTCCATAACGTAATCTACAAACCTATTGCTCTTCTGTGGAGTATAGCAAAAAGGACTTTGCAGATGTCACTGAGGATTTTGGGATAAGAAGGTTAGCCTGGATTATCCAGATGGGCCCAGTGTAATTATAGGGGTCTTCATAAGAATCAGGCAGTAGCATTAGTCTCAGAGCCAGGGATGTGATAATATGGGTGCAAAGAGACTTGAAAATGCTATTCTATGTGTTTTGACACTGGAGGGAGACATGAGGAGCAGAAGATTACAACTCTTGGAACTGGAAAAGGCAAGGAAATGGTGAAACTGTGAACTCTTGTGTGAGTCACAGTTTTGAATGCCACCCCAGATATTTGCCAACTCTGGCTCTTGGACAATACACATAAACTTTTATGAAGGATGATAATCCTCCAAGCATGAAGTCAAACAGGGTAAAATGAATATACTGTTCAAATTCTACTGCAGACATCATCCTCCAGACTGTGTTCCAGAGGGCAGGGCAAGGACTTTGCCTTGTCTGTCTCTTGGTCCCGAGGACCTAACACAGAGCATGGCACTCACTCATGCATGGGGGTGTTGGTAGCATCACTGAAACTGTAATAGGAGGGAGTGTGGTATAGTAGTATCAGAATGAACTGCAAAAAATAAAAGAATAGTCTAGACAAGGACCTGGGATTAGAAAGATCCCAAGGAGGAAAATGGATCCAAAAATTGGGCCTGTTGGGTCAATTAGAAAGGGAAGTATGGGGATTGCTGAGGCTAGATAAGACCTGACATAGGGGATCTTCAATCCTGAATTGATGGTATTTCCTTTGTCTACATAGTCCGACTTCTGTCCAGCTGGACTGATTCTTTCTTTACTTCCTCTTTACCTCTATTGTCATTACATGCTACTGAGTCAGGTCTGACTCAAAGCAACCCTATGTGCAATAGAAGGAAACAGTAGTCGACACTGTGCTATGCCTAGCACAATGCTTCTCTCCTATTCATAGGGTTTTTGATGGCTGATGGTTTAGGGAGTGGGCTTCCAGGTCCTTCTTCCATATTTTGCAGTGCTACTGATCAAACCCAGGGCCTCAGAGTGCACAGAGCAAAACTCTACCAACTAATCTAAACCCTAGCCCCCTCTTTACCTGAAATGGGAGAGAAAGGAAACTAATCTTTGTCTTTACCTTTCTTCTACTAATCCTAGGCCTCAGAGCATAGCTTCCTTTAACAAGACTACTAGCCCAGGACTTTTGTCCAGTCCTACTTGTTGTTATTGTTAGGTGCCATCAAGCTGATGTCCAACTCATAGCAACCCTATGTACAACAGGCAAAACACTATTGTCAGTGCTTCTCTGCTATTCATAGGGTTTTCAATGGCAGATTGATTTTTGGGAGTGGGTTGTCAGGTCCTCCTACCAAGCCTACAGTATTTGGTGTTCCCTGACGGTCTTCCATGCAAGTACTAACCAGACCCGACCCTGCTTAGCTTCTGAGATCTGATAGTATCGGAAGTCACAGTGTCCTACTTAGGCATTGTCAATTAGCCAGGAGGATTAATACATGACATGATGAAGGCCTTTGAGGGCTGCCAGACTGGGGTCTTCTCTAGTATGTGAATTCTGTCCATTATTATTCTTTGTGTACTGCCTTTGAGTTGATTGTCAAGTCTGCAGCTATGCAGCCTCTCCCAGCCATTTGAATTAATTTTGCGAGAAATGGTTTTTGAGTTATTATGGTCCAGATTAAGTCATGTTGTGATCTTTTCATCCACTGTCTTTGTAATTTTATTGAAAAGCTATCCTGTATGTGGGCTGTGAACTGTGTGTTTTTTTCTTTTTTTTTTTTTTCTTTTTATAACCTCAGTCTGAAGCAACCTCATAATTCCTTTGTTTTCCTGGGTTATGTCCAATTTGTTAATCCTTCTTGTAGAAGAGCAATAAAAAACAGTAAGACATGGACCCCGCCAGCATGAGACAGAGGCGGGAGGTGAATCCCAGCCTGGATAATGATTAGCGACTGCCCTTGTAGGATTTGCAGCCCTGTCTGGAGACCTGCTTCCTGGCCTGGAAAATGGGAAGAAGAAATGGATGATTAAATGGGATGCTGTATTTGGAAATGCCTGTCACATACCTGTGGGAAGTACTCTGCTCTTCTCTTAGTTCTTCAAGCTATTTCATGTATTTTTCTCTTCTGTCTAAAAGATCAATATGACATTTGATGTTTTTAAAAATTTAAGTATATATTCTGCTGCTGTTCTTCCATGACTTTTCAGAAATGATTGTAAGTGCTTCCGTCACTATATTAGCTCTCTCCTGGAACACCTTAGGATACACGCTGTCCAACCTGCTGATTTGTGTTTTCCCCCATCACTAAGTATTCCCTTAACTGCTTTCTGTCATAGTTGCTTCTGTGAGATCTTAATTACTTCCTAATTGCCCACATTTCTTTTCTTTTCTCTCTTTTTTTTCTTTTTTTTCTGACAAAAGACATATTATCAAAGATGAGTTCAGGATCTTTGCCACTTTAGAGTCATCATTAATTTACCTTCTCCCTCGTTATGAAGGCAGGAATGTGTTTCAGTTTGCTGATGATTTCCCACCTGGATTCCTTCTTAGAACTCTTGATAATCTCAGCATTTCTGTAATCACATTTCTTTCCCCTTCAAAGGAAGCCTTTCTGACGGGGTGATCAACACTATTGGAATGCATTTCAATGGTCTACATCCCCTAGTTTTAATGAAAAGTTTTTCTCTGCAACAAATGATAATTGGTGATGTTTATTACATACCAGGCCCCATATAGACTATTGTTGTTGTTGTTAGGTGCCCTTGAGTCAGGTCTGACTCATAGCAACCCTATGTACAATAAATGAAACACTACCCAACACTGTGCCATGCCTGGCGTTACTGTTATTGCTTTTCTGCTATTCATAGAGTTTTCAATGGCTGATAGTTTTAGGAGTGGGCTGCCAGATCCTTCTCCCAAGCCTATAGCATTCAGTATTCTCAGGGAGTCTCCCATCCAAGTCCTAACCAGGCCAGACCCTGCTTAGCTTCCGAGATCTGACAGGTTGAATGCCAGGGGGCTATGGCTGCAGACCATATGAACAATTAGAGATGCCAAAAATAAAGATCCTTGTCCTTAATTTAAGCACTTCATGTAAATAAATATGTGCTCAAATAAATAATAAAATGTTAAAGATTGTATTAGCAGCCAAGGCAATGCAAGCAATACAAGCTTCAAACTTATGAAGTTTGAGCAGATGAGCATAAAAAAGCTATAGAATTGATGTTTTAGCTAGTTTCCTTATAAGCCATAATTTAGTCTTTTATAGATGGAATGATTAATGCTAACTTTTTAGTTTGGGCGTAAAATTAAGTAAATTTTAAATGCATAGTGTATATTTAGCACTCAATAATTGTGAATGTTCCTCTGCCAACAATTATAATAATGATTTCAATGACAGCAACAAAAATATGTGTACTGCCTTTTTCCACATTTATATTCAGCAGCAGATTAGGAAGTATTATCACCCCCAGTGTACAGATGAGAAAACTGAATCTCAGAGAAGTACAGTGACTTATCAGACGTACTACCATAGCTGAGAACTATGCGAACCATGGGAATCAAGTGGAAACAGCTTGGTTCCAAACCCAAGTCTTTGTTTTATGCCTCTTCCTTCAAATGCGTTTATTAGGAAGTACCTTCTTGTTGTCTACAGCCATGACACTCTGATGTCCAATCTTATGTGATTTTGGAAGCTAAGCAGAGTTGGGCCTGGTTAGTACTTGAAGGGGAGACCATCTGGGGACATCAGATGCTGTAGGCTTGGGAGAAGGACCTGGCAACCCACTCCCCCCAAAAAAATCAACCATTGAAAACCCTATGAGTAGCAGAAAAGCACTGACAGTAGTGCCAGGCATGGCACAGTGTTGGGCAGTGTTTCATTCTGTTGTACATATGGTTGCTATGAGTCAGATATGACTCGATGGCACCTAACAACAACAGTAACCTTAGTGATTTTGCAAAGGCTCCCTCCATGCAGCCAACACTAGTCAGGAGTTAGCAGAGAAGTGGTAAGTTGCCAAACCCAAGGATTTGGAGCAAAAACTATCCAGAACCTATTTTTAAAAAATTATTTACCTGTGAATAACAGATTAGATTAATTCAACACCATTTATTTAGCACCTAACATATACCAGGCATCATGCTACGTGTTTTGTGTTTGTGATCTCATTGAATTATTACAACCTTTTGAAGTAGGTACTATTCTTCCCAGCTTACAGAAGAGGAAACAGGCTCAAAAAGATGAAGTGAATTACCTAAATACACATTGCAAGTAAGTGGCTGTTCTAATCTAGGATCCTAGTTTGTGACTACAGAAATACCCCTTAGCTCTCAAATGTGTATATGAATGGGTTCCAAGTTTGCAAATCTAGGTATCATGTGAATATTCTTGGTAAGACTTGCTAACCAATAGTGGTGTTTGACTGATCAGTTCTTCAGGCTTTCCCTTTCCGTCCTCACCCTCTGGGGGAAGAGTCAATGAGCCATAAAATGAGTGTGGGGCATCTAAAAGAGAATAGAGCTAGGATCATATCTCATACACCAGGGACATAATCAGCTCTTGACTCATTGCATTGGCTGGACATTAATGCGCCCACACTGGCCCTGGGAATGCAAACTAGTGTCATACAGCTTCTAGATTTAGGATGCTCCACAAGACACTGGAAATAGCAGCAGCTACTTTACCAAGTACCATTCAGGAATCCCTGAAAACCTGCTCAGTCTAGAGCAGCCCACCACCTGTCATAAGGAAGAGAAGGGAAGCTTTTGTCAAATGAACAGTCCTGAGAGAATGTAAGACTTTGAGAAAAGTGTACAAAGGCGACAGTAGACCCATATCTGGGCATAGGTGACGCGCTTGGCTCTGAGTGAGCTGATGTGAGAGATGCAGGGTGGGAATTCTCTCTGAGCCTCACTTTTCTCTATTCTGTAAGAATAGAAAATTATACTGGGTGACTCTGCAGGGACCTCCCTAAGTTAGCGTCCTAAATCAACTGATGCTCCATCAGTACTTTGACATCTACAATGGTACTCAGAAAGTTTTATGAAATGCCTCTCATCTTCGCAGACTAAGTACTTCTAATATTGTCTCCTTAATCCTCCTACCAACCCTATAAGATGAGGTGCAGCTGCTGTCCTGACTGTACAGATCGAGAAATTTGGGCACAGAGAAGTTCTGAGATTTGTTCAAGGTCACACAGATGTTAAGAGTGAGACTGGGATTTAGAATCAGGTTGTCCACGTCCTGAGTGCACATTTTAAGTTCCTTGGAAACGTTCCTTGGAAATGTTGCTCCCCAACAGGCTGTTGGCAGGTGAGAGGACACTTTTACAGGAATAGCACCCAAGGAATTTAAGATGTTCCTATTTTTGCTCACATTTGCTTAGATGAGGGAGGCAAGGCAGGGAATGATGTTATCATCCTATTTAAAATACAGAGGCTCTTTTTTTTTTTTTTTCAGTACTGAGGGGTTGAACCCCGGGCTTTTGCAACTGCTCTACCACTGAGCTGCACCCCCAGCCTATTTTTTACGTTTTATTTTGGAACAGGTTCTCACTAAGTTATGCAGGTTGCGTCTGGCCTCAACCTCACAATCCTCCTACCTCTGCTTTCTGAGTTGCTGGGATTACAGGCATGCACCACCGCACCCAGTTTGAAACACCAAGGGTTTTTAGTTTGTACTTTGGGATAACCTTGAATTGGAACAGTAGGCTCCCAGTTATGTGAAGCAATTTCCGATTGTGTTTAGTCTTGGCTTTCCCTTGGGGTTTTGGGGGGTATTCAATAATATAGAGCTGAAGAGTTGGAACTACGGGGTTAAAGGGGGCTGAGTTCAAATCTTGGACACTTATTAGCTGTCTGATCTTGAACAAGTTACTCAACAACTCTGATCCAGTTTCTCATTTGTAAATTAGGAATGACAATATCCCCTACTCTAAAAGGTTTCTGTGAGTATCAAAGGTGTGAATGCAGATGCAGAGCTTTCTAAACTGTAGTTTTCTTTGGATGATTAAAGATGCCTGGAATACGAACAACCTTTCTGGGTCAGCTCTTTCCTGTCCTGATTCTTCTCTCTCTCTTCTAGTGCCACCCTGAGGACTCAACAGCAGCTCAGACACCCTGTGCTTTGGTGCTCACTGAGCCATTGCTGGGCCTGGGAGAAAGTGTGATTGATTTGCTCTGCATTGACTGCACACAATGAGAAGTTGTTTTTCTCCCCCTTTTCCTTCTTTAGTCCTGGGAATTACATTTTTCTTAGAGTTGTTAATGGAAAGCACTGAACCAAATTCCCTTAGATTGAATTTGGCTGCCTGAATTGTCAGCTCTCCATCCCCCGCACTCCCCACCCTCATCTGCCCCCTAGAACAACCTCCACATCTGTACTCACAGTTGTCCATGGGCTTTCAAGCGGGGCTGGTAGAGGGTCGGGTATGGAAGAAGGTGAGACATATACCTGAAGGAAAACCCTGCCTGTGGCTTCGCTTACCACTTGTCAACCAACGTGACATGACGCAGCAACTGTGCATGTTTTTAATGCAGCAAGGAGGCAGGCTGGGCCTGTAGATGACCAGGAGATCAGAAGTTAGAAAGATTAGGGATCCTGTCTTTGGTGCTGGCTACTTGTGTGACTTTGGGAAAGGTGCTTTTCTTATTAGAGCTTTCACATCCCTGCTTGTTAACAGGGGAAAGACCAGGTCAGCTCTGCTTCAGAAAAGACACATGAATTCATTCATTTAATCCTTTGTTCATTCATTCTTTTAGAAATATCCATCAAGTGTCTATTCCAGGATCTATGCTTGGAAGAGAGGTTGCAACTCAGAACAGGATCTGTTTCCTGCCTTCAAGGAATGTTGAATCTAAAAGGAAGGCAGGTAATAGATAGTAAATAGGAAACTTAGGATCATTTGAAATGACAAGAGTTAGACTGAAAATGGCCTGGATCTTGGGGTCAGGAATTCAAGAGCTATGTGTTCTTAGGTAGGTTACTTGACCTCTAAGCGCCTGTTTTTACCTGCTATAGCCTCCTTGCCCCCACATGTCTGTCAGCTTGTTTTGCAGTGGGGGGCTTTCATGTTACTGGGATGCTGGAAATTATGTCACTGGTATTTCAAATATCAGCAAGGTCACCCATGGTGGACAGGTTTCAGCTGAGCTTCGAGACTAAGATAGACCAGAGAGATGGACCCAGCAGCCCACTCCTGAAACAATTGGCCATTGAAAACCCTATGAATAGCAGAGAAGCTATAGTGCCAGAAAATAAGCCCTTTAGGCTGGAAGGCATTCAAGAAATGACTGGGGAAGAGTTGCCTCTTCAGAGTAGAGTCAACCATAATGACAGCAATGGAGTAAAGTTCCTGGGACCACCTTTTGCTGATATGACATGACTCAAAATGAGAAGAACCACAGTGGCTGCAACAATGGGCTCATATACAAAAACACCACGTGCATAGCATAGTGTTGGGGTAGTGTTTCATCCTGCTCCACTTAAGGTCACTGTGACTCAGATCTGACTCACCATCACGTAACAAAACAAAAATCTTCCATGTAGGGTTATTGTAAAGATTAGAGATACTGTATTTGCTGTTCACTGAACAGTTTCTGGCCCCTGAAAAGCACACAATAAATGGTAGCTTTTATTAGTAATAATGATAATGTTAATAATGGATGAGAAAGTGCTGCCTAAGCTACAAAACACTACAAAAATATAATGAATCATTATAATCACGTTACAGAGAGACAGTTTTCCCAAAAGGTTCCAAGAGCAATCAAGATCACTAGTGCCTAGAAAAGTAAAATAATGTTATTAGTCACAAGTATAAGGACTTCACATCTGAATAGCACTGTTCCAGTTTTAAGAAATAGCTGGGGCAGGGAAGAGCATTTAGAGAAATTATTAATCCACCCTGGCCCGCTCTTTAGTTGGCAAGTATTATCTTGTGTTTGTTGTAAGATTTTCTGTCTTCATTAACAGCACTTTAGTTTCCCTTAAATAAACAATGATTTATATAAAAATGCCCCATTTTACATGACCTAAGTCCAAGCAGAACTATTCTGCGCTACACTTGCAATCAAGGTTCAGGGCATTTCTTTAGCCGACAAATGACTATTCTTCCTGCTGTGCTAAATGCACAGTAATCCTTTGTCAGTGGATACTTGAGCAACTGTGGATTTGTGATAATGGGATCTATATTTATAAACCAACATGTTAAATTGTGTGTTATTTTTATATATGAGTTTTTCAGATCCATTCTTAAATAGTGCATGACAATCAGTCTGGTCCTCTGGATACTAAGTCTTTTCTATGGAGTAGCCTTCGACTTTCAGTGTAAGATTAGGATACTGTACCCTGCACCTTCTGCTCTTATAATAGCAATATTTGTAAAACTTAACTGTTACACATATTGGGAAAATTAAGAAGGGAAGTGGACGGTTTAATTTGTTCTTCAAACTTTAGAATGAGGTAGAGGTTCCATAATGAAAAATATGAGTGTGAATTTCCTTCACCAGTTCTCAATACCACAGTAGCTTTCTGAATACTCTTGTCTGCTTCAGTGATGCCTTCTTTAGTGTGTATTAAGGATAGGATTAAGCTGTGAATGTTTGTGCACAGGCACTTATATTTCCAAGAATGCCATATTTGATAAGAATTCTAGATCTCTCAAAGCTGTTCTTGTCAGCTATTGTACTATTCCAAGGTTGGTGTAGAATTATTATGTACACATCACATGAGTTTTATGAATTGTTATTCTTATAGCTGCTTTAGCCGTGTTCACTTTCAGATTGTTAAGTGCAGTAAAAGTCATTTTCTATTCACCCTCACTTTCCTTGTGATTAAGTTGGGAACTGGAATTGGTATTTATAAACAAGAAACTGAAGAAACACAAAGGTTGTTTATTAAAAGAGCAGGTATTTCCTGTTGTGGAGGACAATGTTGTACAGTGGATTGTATGGGAATGAGACTGGGCATTTCAGAGATACCTGTGGAAGGTTAATGGATTCTGACCTAAAGTCCTTCCTTCCTCAATGTTCTTGAGATTCTAACTGATGCTGAAAATAACACTGGGTGGCAGGGTTGGAAGCTAGCCAAGTTTTATGTGTCTGATAAACAAATACCTTGGTGATTTTATAAACTAAGTATCTCTGTGAACTCCATCAAGTTCCTTGATAATTACAAGAGTTTATAAAGTGTCCAACATAACTCAAGCACTGTGTTAGGTGCTGGGAGTTTTGCTGTGAATTCAGAGAATGTACCCCAGATTTGGGGAGCTCACTATGTAGAGAAAAGGCACAGGAAGGATGTAAATCATGTGTTCACTGCTTATCATAAACAGGGACCTCTGAAAAAACCTTCACATATATTCTCATTTATCTCTAAAATGATACTAAGGGATTTGTGAACTTGTCCTCACTTCACAGAGAACAAATTTGAGACTCAGAGACGTTAGTAGCAAAAGGCTGTAGAGCTAATGTGTGGTGGAGCCAACAGTACAACCCAGATCTGACTGTTTCTTGTGGCTAACATTCTCCACTAGTAACATACAGCCTTTTCTGAGCCTTAAGCACCATAGTCCCCTCATCTGTGAAATGGGTGACTTTGCTATTACAAGAAATCAGAGAGAAGCCTGCCCAATCATGCCTTGTTTTGGTCGTCATTCACTTGTGTTTATAGAAGAAGTATTAGTCCAGAGAAGGCAGCCTTTATTCTGCTTAGAAAACATCCTCACTAATTAGAGAACTTGAGGAGGATACTCCTCATGGTTTAGAGCAGGTGTTCCCAGAGAGCTGGAGTTGCTGGGGCAAGGCAGTTAAGTGGGTGGCTACAGTGCATACAGGGAGCCCAGATGTTCAGGCCAAGGTCAAGAGGATGCCTCAGGAGTCTAATATGGAAAGACATAGGGAAAATTGAGTCCACATACTACAATAAGGGCCAGTTTCCACATTATAAGCAAAGTTAGAAAAAAGAAATTCTTATGAAAAGATCATAGTCAAGGAGTGAAAAGCCTTACATTTTTATCCCTGCTCCACAATGATTAGCCATGAGACCTTGGGGACAACCCCATTATCACTTGTGAGTTCACTTTCCTCCTCTATATAATGGGAATTTCAGTCTCTGCTCTGATTCCTGCACAGGGTTAATGAGAACATCAAAAGAGAGAATTGAAGTGAAAGGAATCTGTAATTGGAAAGTGTTTCAAATATATTATTTTAAATATTAATATTAATAAATAAATAATATTAATATTAATTAATTAATATTAATACTTACCATTAACATTATCTGCTGCTCATTGACATTGTCATTATCATCACTGTACATTTGAATTAAGACATCTACTGAGCTGTCTAAGCTGACTCCTAGAAATCATCAGTTTTGCACAATTTAATGTATTCATTTATTAAATAAACATGGAGTGGGTGCCTCCAGTATGTGAGGAGCTGTGCTAGGTTTTGCAAGATGAGTAAGACAAAGATCTACCCTCAAGGAGTTTACAAGGGAAAATGAGCAGAGGCTTTAGGTAACTGCAGAACAGGGCTCAGTTATGTAATGCGTCAGGAGCATAGAGCAAACAGAATGCTATGTGAACTTGTCCCCTTCTGCAAAGGTGAATCTGCTGCTTGGGAAGAGCTGGGAAGGAGCTCACAGAACATCATCCACGTGTGGGAGGAAGGGGAGAGGCCTGCCAGAGAGACGTCCAGATTCCTGGCCCGTGGCCTTTCCACCGAGAAATACAAGCTGCCTCCACTCCAGCAGAGTTCAGATGCTTATTTGTCTTCTTCACATCATCAGAACACATCGCACTTTCCTGGGAGGGTCTGTTGGCTGAACTGTTAGAGATGTTTTGTTCAGTATGTCTGATTCCTCTTTTCTCGACCTCATGCTAGGGTTGTACTTCCTGGCCTCTTTATAATTGGATGGGAGGTGTGCGTTTTGAGTGGAAGTGATAAATGCCCCTGGTGGGCCAGAGCATCAACCTGCCTGGAGACTCCTCTCCAGAGCTCTTTCCCCTCTCACACAGAACCTGGCCATGTTTAGATGGTAGCTGACCTGTCCCCCGGCATCCTGGAGAGACTAGAGTGGGCCAAGGCCTTGTGCCAACTTAGAATGAACATAGAGTGTGAGTGGAACACAGATCATTCCTTTTTTAAGCCCCTGAAGTTTGGAGTTGTCACTAAAGCATGCTGTAGCTCATGCTAACTGTTGTAGGAACAATGCTGGGACCGAGGTTGGGGAGTACAGCTGCTGTGGTCTGTTTGTGCACCTTCGGGATCCATATGTTGAAACCTAATCACCAGTGTGATAGTATGAAGAGATGGGGCATTTGGGGGATGAGCAGGATCAACAGATGAATTGCAGATCTCTCATGAATGGGATTCATGCCTTAGAAAAGAGAACCGAGAGGGAGCTGGTTTGCTCTTCCACTTCTACCATGTGGGGACATGGCTAGAAGGTACCATCTATGAGGCAGACAGCCATCACCATGCACCAAATCCACTGGCACCTTGACCTTGGACTTCTCAATTACAGAATTATGAACACTAATTCCTTGTTGTTTATGAATTGCACTGTTTGAGATATTTTGTTATAGTAGCCACAATAGACTAAGACAACAGCAATGCCTGATTTCTTCTTCATTGTGCTACTCTACAAGATCCTTTGTTTACACTTTTGTTTTTTCTTGAGATAGGGTCCCTCTGTGTAGCCCAGGCTGGCCTTGAACTTGTGGTCCTCCTGCCTCAGCCTCCCAAGTGCTGTCATTACAGGTGTAATGCCATCCCACCTGGCTTCTGTAGGGTCCCAGATGATGCAGTGTGGAGGCTCATAGTTTCTGATACACTTTATCACCCACATTCAAGCCTATTTTTCTACAAGTCTAGAATACTTTCCTTAGGGTCACTCAGCTGGCATCTTTTCATTTTTGAAGCGGTCAGACCTTTGTTTCCTGAGGCTCAACTGCCTCCAATTCTACAACCACATTTTAAACTCCATCCCCCAGTTGCTTACCTTCTGCTGTAGTCTTTCACGAGGAACCTCATCAGCAGTGTTTGGGAAAACTAAGAAATCTTGCTGGCCTTTTATTACATACTTGATTACACTTGTCAGAGAATTCAAGCAAGTTCCAAAGCCTCCTATTTGCCTTCGCTCACAGAAAGACCCACCTGGCCCATTACTTGTTTTAACCTTACATCTGTGGTGACAAACAGGGTGCCCAATGCCTGGAAAACAAACCCTGAAGGACAAGTACTAGAAGTGAGCCTGTGTTGGGGTTCTGCTCCGAAGGAGCCATGACTGTGCTTGAGAAAGCCTTGGGCAAGTCACTGACTTCCTAGACCTGGGTTGTCTGTGTTCTCAGATGAGGAAGGTTGTTGTTATTGTTGTTAGGTGCCATTGAGTCGCTATCCGACTCATAGCGACCCTCATAGGGTTTTCAATGGCTGACTGTTTCGCGATTGCCTTGGGAGTGGATTGCCAGGCCCTTCTCCCATTTTTGAGGTGTCGGGAATTGAACTCGGGACCTCAAAGACTGCAGCACAGCATTCTACCAACTGAGCTAAATCCCAGCCCTACAAACAGATGTGACTAACTTGTTTATGACAGTGGATTTGGAAACACAGCTATTTGGCCAACTGACTACATCAATTTACTATTTTGAAAGTACTTATTGGGTTGCTACCCTGTAGTAGGGGGCTGGGATTTAGCTCAGTTGGTAGAGTGCTATTCTGCAGTCTCTGAGGTCCTAAATTCCATTCTCAGCACTGTCAAAGTGGGAGGAGGACATGGCAATCCACCCCCAAGGCAATCCCTAAACAGTCAGCCATTGAAAACCTATGAGGGTCGCTATGAGTCAGACATGACTCAAGGGCACCTAGCAGCAACAACAACAACAACAAAAACAACCCTGCAATAGATTCTGTGGAAACTTAAAAGAGAGAATGCAGATGATCCCCATTCTGGGAGTATGAGGTATGATACCCTCTTGAGATGCTGGGTAGTGGTAGCAAGCTACAGCTCCCAGTCATCTCTTCAATCATGAGAGTAAACAGTTGATACTCTACACAGTGTACTGTCTTGCTAAGTTATGATGTTTGGTAAGTCAAGTGCATTAAATGCATTTTGACTTATGTTCAACTGACAATGGATTTATCGGGGGGGGGTAGCCCTTTTGTAAATGTGGAAGACCATCTGTGTATATGGCACAAACCTTCAGTCATTTGGTTTAAAGGCTAGTGGAGGTGGGTGAGTAAGATACCATGTTGGTTTCTATGAATAGGAGTCAGAAGGCATTAACTTTTAGGATCCACTACCAGCTATCATGCTACTAATGGCTTTAATCCATGTTTAAACAGGTGGATACAAAACAAGAGTCCACCTTCTGTAGATGAGGAAAATGAGCTTCCATAAAGAAATAATATGCACTACAGAAACCTTCTGTGAGCAAAGACAAATAGGAGCCTTGGAACTAGCCAGTGGGGTTGTTGCTATTAGGTGCTATTGAGTTGGTGTCTGACTCATAGCGACCCTACATACAACAGGGAAACACTATTGTCAGTGCTTCTCTGCTATTCATAGAGTTTTCAATGGCAGATTGATTTATGACAGTGGGTTGCTGGGTCCTTCTCCCAAGCCTACAGCACCTGGTGTTCCCAGGCGGCCTCCATCCAAGTACTAACCAGGCCCGCCCCTGCTTAGCTTCCGAGATCTGACAGAATCAGATGCCACAGTGCTACAGCTGAAGGCACTAGTGGGGTAGGAGAATATACATATTTGTATATATCCATTCATAACTGGAGAAAGCTTGGCTGCAATAAATAATTGTGGCTGATAACATGCAGGGCCTCAAATGCCAAGATTCAACATGTTGTTGTTGTTAGGTGACATCGAGTTGAGTGTGGCTCATAGTGACCCTATGTACAGCAGAAAGAAACACTCCCCGATTCTGTGCCAGGCACATGATCTCATTTATATTTAAGCCCATTGTTGCAAACACTATGTCAATCCATCTGGTGGAGGGTTTTCCTTTTTTCATTGACCTGCCACTCTCCCAATCATTATGTCCTGTCCGATATTTCTGTGTTACATCCTCAGCATTGTTGACAGACCCTCTTTATGTAGTTCTATCCCCATTTCACTCTTCACCATCTCTGTATCTTTAAATCCTACTCATACTTCCAGTCTTATCACGTACGTGCTGCCTTCTGTCAGGCCTTCAACTGTAACCACTCATCTTTCACAGCATGCTCTGAGCATGTCCCATACCCGTTCTGCCCCATGTTGTGATCACTAGTGTCTGTGTCTTTACAAGGAGAGGCAGTTATGGAATAGTCCTTTATTCTTATTTCCCTTCTATCATGAACAAGCAGTGTTACCTTGGACAATTTTCTTATTTCTTCTACAACTTGGTTTACTCATAGAATGGGTTTAATAATGACTGTTTTTTAAGGATGTTGAGAGAATGAAATAAGATAATGTGTATATAAAGTATTTGTTTTTATTTCTCTTACTATAAAACTATTTTCCATTACCTTTTCTCCTTGGACATTGTCCCTTGTACAGAGTGACTAATGCATCCTTGATGAATGAATATGAATGTGGACTTTTGCTGTAACATCAGTGAGGGTCCAGGCAGGAAACAGATGCCCCTCTGAAAACATGTACTCAGGAGATAGAATTGTAGATAGTGTAAAGAAGGTGTATTCAGAACTGAGGGGACTAACCAGAGGTGATGAGGCATTGCAGGCCAGCATCAGGGATTTTTCAGTTACCCTGCAAAAGAGGAGGGATCCTAGACCCAATTAGGTTTGGGTGTTGAGACTGATGATGCTAGACATACAAAGGAAGGTGTAACAAGGTTTATGGACTCGCATGATGGAAGTCTTTGAAGAGAGCAAGGAGGACTTCTCTAGTAGGTCCCAAAAGAGACCTAGCCAAAAGGACTGGTCTGAGTTTTCATTGTGATCTACAAATGGGGTGGCATGAGAGTTCCCATGCATAAGCAGGGCACTGTGTGGTTTGAATAGGCAGCTATTGCCAATAAAAAGGATCATCCAGACTTTCCTATCATCTTGCCTAGGTAAGGGGCACAGTAGGAAAGGAATGAAACTTCAAAGCTGTCTGGAGTCACCATAGAAAGGACTGACTCCCCTTTTTCAAGGGGAAGTCCTTGACACCCTGAAAGAGACAAGAACGGGAACAGTGATGCCAGAAAGAGGGGATCCCTCCTAGGGACTGGCCATAATGGATATTCATCTACTGTTGAGACCTCAAGTCACCAAGGATGGAGTGAGGATTATATACCCTGGACTCTATCTTCCCTTCTATGTGCTGATCTCTAGTCAGTGCGTCTGCTTAGCAGAATCCAGCTGGAAGCAGAAAGCAAGAGAGCCTGGGTGACAAACACAGTCTGTATAGGCAGACTTCTGGGACAAGGAGCACACAGAAACTAGTTGGGGGTGGGGCGGAATAAATGAAGAGTCACAAGATGGGGTAGGAATCACACAGAAACCAGCGAGGCTATGAATCTTAGGGTTTGCATCTAAGGTGTCCCTAAAGGCTCTTATGTTGAAGGGTGGATTTCCAGTGCAGCAGTGTTCAAAGCTGGGGTCTTCATGACCTGAGTTCTCTGATCTCATGAGTGGATTAATCCATTTATGGGGTATTAGGAGGTGGGAGAAGCTCTAGGAAGTAGAGCCTTGTTGGAGGAGGTAGGTCAGTGAGGATGTGCCCGGGAAGGTATATTTTGTTCCTGGCCCTTCCTCCCTATCTCTCCTTGCTTCTTGCCTGTTGAAGGATGAGCAGCTGTGTTCCACCCACAAGCTCTGCACCATTTGTTCTGCCTCACTATCCTGCTAGAAGCAATGGAGCTGGCTGACAGTGGACTGAAACCTCAGAAACCATGGGCTGTCATAAATCTTTACTCTTTTAAATTGATTCTTTTCAGGCATTTTTTCTCAGTGATAGGAATCTAACACACTTAGCTAGCCATCACTTCTTATGCACATATTGTGTGCCAGGTGTTATATTAAGCACTTTTCAGGCAGCATTTTTTATATATTCCCATACAACCTTGAGGTTTTTTTTTTTTTTTTTTTTTTTTTTTTTTTTTTTTTTTTTTTTTTTTTTTTTTTTTTTTTTTTTTTTTTTTTTTTTTTTTTTTTTTTTTTTTTTTTTTTTTTTTTTTTTTTTTTTTTTTTTTTTTTTTTTTTTTTTTTTTT
>VMDO01000154.1:0-22116 GCA_007922755.1 Pedetes capensis | reverse complement strand
TAAAATGCACATCCAGCAGTTAGACTCCAATACCTCTACATTTTACATTAGACTCTGCTGCCTGTTCCCTTTTTCAGGTCTGGAAGGTACCCCATCTGGCATCAGAGAGCAAAGAGCCATTGGCATTTCCTGCCAGCTTTATACAGAGCCCCCATCTGGCTTATCTTAGTCTGATCTTCATTAAGTACCCTACATGCCCTAAGATTGTGGCTAGGTGTTTCATCCTTACAACTTCTGAGGAGGCATTGGTGTCTTCATTTTAGAGCTGAGGAAACTGAGTCACAGAGGCGATGAAATACTTGGCCCAGGTGACATATTATAATGGTGTAGAACTAGGATTTTAACTCCGCCCTCCAGGATTCCTGGTAACTGACCTATCATGCTTGGCTGCTTCCCTCTGATGGGAGGTTTATTTCCTTTTGCAAATACCCTACATCAAATCCCCTGAATCTGCAGGGGGTGTTTGAGGTGCATCCAGGGCAAAGTTACTCTTTTGTTACTTTTACAAATGCCCAAATTTGTGTTGCCTGTTTTCTTTTTCCTTTTTTATTTTTCCCTTCCTTCCCTCCCCAGCCTGACTTGGTACAACATTTTCTGTGGGTAGAGTGTTGGAGCCGAATCCCTGATGGAGGTCACAGAACTGGCAGCCCCCATTTATTTCCGTACCCCTGGGATTGAGAATTTATTTGTGATGTCAAGTCTGGCAAGATTTAGAATAATTCAGGGATTTAAGTCCTGAGGAAATAAGAAATAAATAATGTCACCCATTCCATATTTAGGGAAGAAAGGAAGAAAGTATGTTTCTGTTAGAAGCACAGAAAGAATCCTGAAAACTGCTAAGTCATTCCAAAGAATTTTCTGAAGAGAAATGTATATACCTGTTTATCTAATATAGTCCTTATTTTTACAGTTGGTAAGACTGAGGGCAGAGAGCAAAAGAGATTTGCCCATGATCACAGAGAGGGCCATCAATAAAGCAAGAAATTCAGTTGACTGCTCAATTCCAATGTCCCTTGGCCATAGTGTGGCCACTGTGGGGTTGTGGACATGGAAAGGGACCTCATTCAATTGTGGTTATTTATATAGCTTGTTAAGCACTGTATTGGAAGGTCTGTTTACTCAACACTGTGTCCATTACAGACTGTAGCTCCATGAGGAATTATGCCACTTGCTCTTTACTTTCTCTGGGTCATTTCCTCTGTTCTCTGCCTGGCTACCTTGTACTCATCCTTAAATTCTCACATTCCACAAGTTTCAAATGAGAGATCCTCTGTGACTGTGGGCTAGGGTGGACACTGACTGTTGTATGTTTCCATATTCCCTGGACTCATTCCTGACTTCCACATTACAGTACAATCTTATTCCTTGTTTACTTACCTATGTTACCAACGAGAGTATAAACTCTGTAAAAGCAGCAGTTGTGATGTCTTGTACACTCTTATTTTTTTTTGAGGAAATCTCCCTAGCACAGAGTCAACCATAGTAAATGTTTGACAATCACATTAAGAATACAACCAAGGTCATCCTAACCTCAGAGTATAATCCAGGGATCTCTGAGGACTGAACAGTTACCCACATGTGGTGAGGGTCACAGAGTCATTAAGACACATTTAACAGCCAATCAAAGCCTGTGAGTTTATATCCACTTTCTCTTATTCCTTAGTTTATTCCTCCCGATAAAAGCTACCAGTGTGTGACTTCTTAACCCTTGCTTCTGTATTTTGTTCTTTGTCAAGTTGTTTTTGCTTATATGGTCACCGCATGTTTTCTTCTTGAGAACTGAGGTTTGGGGAAGTTAAGTTACTGATAAAGGCTCATGTTGGGACTGAGTGGCCAAGTTACAGTTGCCTCTGTGATCTCTTGATGCCACTCTTTCCTGCCTCTGATAGTTTGGGTTCTAAATTCACATGTTCTTTCTTCAGTTTAATTTGTCATCATTAGGGAACCCAGACTAAATCTGGATTGTAGCACTCAAGTTTCTTATTAAATATCTATGTAGTAATTTCACAAATATTGACTACCTTTTCACACTGTGCTGGCTGCTAGGCATATGACTCTCCATATTCCAGACAGGGACCCATAGATTTTAAGAACCTTATGATTCAATGATGTTGAATTTGAGACACAAAGGCCAGTTTTTTAAATCCTATTTTGATGGCATTGTGCCTACAGGTGGAATATACAGGGGTATGTAGAAGGTGTGCAACAATGTGTTTTCTTTCATAGTTGGATGATTAAACTTATACATTTTGAAGAGAGTATTTGCCTTTCTTGAGCCAAAAGGGGAATATATCACATTTACCTTGTTGCTTTCTTTAACTTTTCAGTTGTTTCTTTTAGAGTGAAAATAATAATCATAACTTGCATTTTGTATCATGCCTATAGTCTTTTTTCTTTGATTCTTACAGCAATCCATTAAAGTTTTGTCACTGTGTACAGATCTGAGGCTTAGAGGTGGAAAGAAACTTGCTAAAGGGATAGAAATGGAATGAGATCTGTAATGGGTTATCCAGAATACAACTTTGAACCTCTTTGCACTTTTGCATTTGTCAATGTTTTTAACTGATTCAGGACATATTAAAACCATGCTTACCTCCCCCTCAATTTAGAAATGGTGGAAATTGACATCCCCAGGAAGTGGATGTTGTTGTTAGGTGCCATTGAGTCGAGTCTTACTCATACTTACTACATACCACAGAATGAAACACTACTCAATGCCATGCCATGCATATGATCTTTTTTATACTTAAGCCCATTGTTGCAGTCACCATGTCAATCCATCTAATACAAGGTCTTCCTTCTTTTTTTTTTGACCCTCCACTCTCCCAAACATGATGTCCCTTTCCAGGGATTGGTCCTTCCTAACAATATGTCCAAAATATGTGAGAAGCAATCTAGTTTATTTTGCTTCCAAGGGGCACTTTAGTTAGACTTCTTCTAGAACAGTTCTGTTGGTTCTTTCAGCTGTCCATGGTATAGTCAATATTCATCTCCAGCACCATAATTCAAAAGCATCAGTTCTTATCCTATCTCCCTTCCTTTTAGTGGGTAGTTAAGTTGAGTTGGGCAGACTGTTGCAGCAAGGTGGGATTTTTGAAGGAAGTTTTGAAGGATGGGTAGAAGTTTGAGCAGCAGCGATAAGGAAGGGTATGATAGGAGGAGGGATGCAGAGGAAAGAGAGCTGTTGAAGAGGTCGGAGGCAAGCTATTGAACAGTTGGATGCTACTCAAGGAGATTACAGTTCTCAGGCAACCCCATGAGCTTTCTTCATTTCTCTCCTCTTGGGAGGACTGGAGAACAGATGCTGAGAAATTCACTTTCAGGCACTGCCTGTCATAAATTACATGATAATTTCTCCACTCCATATAGGTGCCACAAGAGGCTGGTGGTCCGCCAGTTTGTGATTAGAAGTGGTGCCGAGGGTGATATAAAGACAATTGCCCCCAGTTTAATGTTGGCTCTTTTATCATTCAAATGATTAGAAAAGAAATGGGATTTATCCTGCTGCCATGCCCTAAAACAGAGTTTGGAACTCCAGGACTGAGGTATTTGTAATGTGCAGAGGATATTGCCTCCCTCTATTCCATACTGTCCCCAGGGCATTGCCCCTGATTTGCTCTGTGGCCTTAGGTATGTATGTGGGTGTATATGGACATGTATGTATGTGGGGAAAGTTAGTGATTATACAAAGTAACCAGTCTGACCTTTACATTCTTTCTCTCTGAACATGTGTGTGTGTGTGGTACTGAAGGTTGAGCCCAGGGTGTCATGCTTGCATGCTTTGCAAGTGCTGTACCACTGAGCTGCACTCTCGGCCCACTTTTTTACTTTTTTTTTTTTGAGACAGGGTCTCAACTAAATTACTCAGACTGTCTCTGGTCTTGAACTTGGATCCTCCTGCCTCTGCCTCCCAAGTTGCTGTGATTACAGGAGTGTGCCACCGTGCCCAGCTCTCTACTCTGAACATTCTGATTAATGGTATTGCCTGGGCAAAAACTCATAGTCATATCCTGGCTTTTGAAAAAACTGAGAAAATGCTTCTTAAACAACAAACATGGTAGATCTTCACTGTGACACTGATTTTCATATAAGGGGATTTGCGAAAAGACCACCCATAATATCACATATGTTCAGTGTGAAAGGAACCTACAACTTTACACATGTCAATTTCTGTCCTTTGTCACAGAAAGGAAACTGAGATCCAAAAAGACAAGTGACTCACCTAGGTCATAAATACTTTATTTTTGTGACAGTACTGTTTCTCCTCTCCATTCAAATACTCTGTCCATCCCAACAAAGGGTCAGGTACCAAAACTTCCCAAAGGAGCTTATTATATGGAAATCCTTAACATAATTTGGGGAGAAGGAACATTTATAGATTTTTGCTCTTTAAAAGGAATGTGAGCAATGTACAATGAAATGCATGTATGGAAATGTCATAATAAGACCCATTATGTTATACATGAAAAATTACTAATAAAAAGTTTAAAAAGGAGGAAAAATGTCATTATGGGCACTTCCATAAAACACTTTTTCTTTCTTTAAGCCTTTTGCCTTACATGATTTAAAAAAATTCTTTTTATTGTCTTAAAGGATAACTAAACTAAAAAAAAAATATTAGAGACTGTAGCCACAACAGGCAAGATTTGGGTTAGGTATGAAAGATGTGAGACTAAACATAGATTTCAATCTCCTAGGGTTCTATGAATCCATGCATGTGTGGTTGTTGAGATGGAAATGATGACTTTAAATTTGTGCTCTCTGTTTGGTATAACCAAAGAAGACACGCCTTTGTTAGTGATACTCTGAACCTCCTGTGCCCATGAGAACTGCATGCAAGAAGTGTAGCTGGGAGCACTCTTCCTCAACTCCACAAACCCGCATTAGCTCATTTTAGTTTCATACCCAGTGGCTAAGGTGGTAACTCAAAGCCAAAATACGGTTCTACTGTGACTTTTCCTAGCCTGGGCACTTATTTTATGGGCATTTCTTCCATGAAAACATTGTAAAATTTATCATTATTATTGCTTGAAGTATTTTACGATTATGTTGGTATAAAGATGACTATATCAATAGTATAAATGGAAACATTTTCTCTGACTTAAAACTATCTTTTTATTTGCTACTGGTTTAAAGAAAATTTAAGTACTTTTGTTGTTTTCTGAAAGTGCTGTGGGCTCTGGACATTATGCCTAATGAGTGAATTAGCCCTGCCAGCACGTTTCCTTTCCATTTCTTTATTTTTCCCAAAATAGTATAAAGAGAAATCTATTCTTTTTACCTTCCTTCCTTTTTTCTTTAAGTGGCCCAGATCCAATCACTTTTGACCTACCCCAATATTCTTTTCATATTTTAAGCCATCAAAATTTACCTAAAAACCTATTGAATAGCAGTGGTACCACTGTTTAAATGGTAGAGTCAGTTCCATTCATATTGCTTGAGAGGGAGTAAAGGAGCTACTTTTCTGCCTTGCTTTTGCTTCTCAGATTCTCAGAGAGAAATGTAAAGGATTTGGTCTGGTTCTGACTGAGAGTCCTGCCACTTTTAGTAAATTATTTCACCTCTCATACTCTGGCTCAGTTACATCATATCAAAAATACTATAATCTCAAGTCTTAGGTTATGTATGGTGGCCCATATGGAGTACCTGCTTGCATATATTAAGTGTCCAAGAAGACTCTAGATCTGTATTTATCTCTTTAGGGAAATCTCACTTTTCTCAGTATTTTGAGGTCTTGATTCTGCATTAGAGACTCTTGCTTTAGATTATAAGATACTTGGATAGAGTTGGAATTTTCTTTTACCTCTTATACCTGTAGCTTTCAGCAAGACATTTCCTCTCTACCAACCTGGAAAATGGCACCTACCAAATGGGGCTTATAACAATGATTTCAGTAGGGCTTGGGAGAAGATCTAACGATAACCTAACTTACAATGACTTGAAACCCTCCAAATGTAAGGGGGTATTCCCATCTTTCCCTGTCACCTGTCCCCAGTGTACGGTGCTTCCTTTCTTTTGGTTCCTTGAGGTGAGGCTTTTCCATCTGTGGAGCTGTGAATGGACAAGTGTGCCACCGTGCATTTTGGCCATAGCCTGAAGCTGAGCTGCTCTCCTTGTCCCCCGGCATGGTTTTCAACTGCAGGCTGGTCTCTGCTGCCTGTTTTCCAATTCCAGCTGCTCAGAGGTAGCCAGAGGGTGTTTGATTGCTGACAGACTCTGGCATCACAGTAGGCTCCAATCAACTCTCTTTCAGCAGAAGAATCCCTCCTAGATTGTAATCAGAGTCCATTCTCTCTCTTCCCATCCGGTTCTGGCCCTCAGGAATCCCTGAGCACTTGTTTGGCTTCTCCGTCCTGGCATCCTGTGTCCGGCTGGTCATTTGCTATGTGCCATGCATGGGCCACATCCTCTCTCAGAACCCCACTGGCTATTTTTAGAAGTGACTTATATTACCCAGCATCCACATTACTAAAAGAATAAGGTGAGGTAAGCATGCTTAAAAAATATTTGGTAAATGAAAAGAATGGATGTTATCATACTCCTAAGTACAGTATTATTTTTGTTTTTACTGTGACAGCCTCTTCAGTATAAAACTGAATATGAAGCTAAAGAATGTCTATTATGAAGGAGCAGAACAGTTCATTTATGCAAAGATATCTGAACTTTTCATTCACTTATTCCTTAAATAAATACTAAATTTGCTGATACTCATTGTGTGTCAAGGACTAGCCTAGGACCTGGTAATAAAAGAAATTCAGTCATTTTATAAATAATTATAAAGTACCCACCTGGAATCTGGTTGATAGGAAAACTCATTTGTTCAACAATAGATACTAGAAACTTTTGATTTGACAGGGTAAAACTATAAGGGAGGGGAGAAAACAGGACAAGGAATTTAAAGTCAAAATGAGGTAGTAAAAGTAAGACAAATACTTTTTAAAATCAGTATTAGGACATATTTTTAGTATATGCCTTAAAGGAAAAAGCATCGAGTATTTTGAGAACTTATAAGCAGGGCATTTATTTTAGGCTGGGAATTCAGGGAGGGCATCCCTAAGAAGTGGGGTTTAAGCTGAAAGATGGATTTGGAGTTTGTTGGGGACAGGGTGTAGTGAAGAAAGAGAAGGTGGAATATGGCAGGCCTGAGTTGCTTTGTGGCATTGGTCCCATGACAGGGAGAAGGCCCGTATGGTGGGAGGGAGTCTGGGAGAGACAGATGAAAGAGTGAAGTGGTCTTAAGAGATTGCCTGGGGCCAGATCATGCAAGATCTGGTGTAGAGGAGTAAGACCTATCTTGGAACAGCCCGGAGATTGTTTGAAGAGACAGGTTAGTAACAAAACAGTAAGAGCTGTGATATTTATTCAGTGCATAGGTCCACAAAGGAGAGAGTAATTAACTCAGTTTTCATGGTTCAAGAAAATATCCAAAAATGGGGACCCTGGTTTTGACAGGCATGAGGAAGTCAGCCAGGCAGCTTTGATAGAAATGTGAGGAGTGCTTGATTTGGAGGGACTAGTGTCTACAAGGCCTTTGTATTGAGAAACAGCTGAGAGAGTTTAGGGAGCTGGTCCATGGCAGGAATGGGACAAGGGGGCAATGAGAAAGGAGACTGGAGGAGAGGCAGGGGCCAGATGCTGAAGGGCCTCTTGTACAATGGGGTAGTGAATTTAAATGGTGTTTTCTAAAAATCAGTTTTGTTTTCGAGCAGTTTTACGTTCATAGCAATATTGAGCAGCAAATATAGATTCCATATACCCTTTATTCCTCCTCTCCATAGACTCCCCAATATCAACATTCCTGTCTTAGTGTGGTACATTTATGATAATCAGTGAACCTACATTGATGCACCTTTTTTCACCCAAAGCCTGTAGCTTCATTAGGGTTTACTCTTGGTGGTGTATATTTTGTGGGGCTTGACAGATGGATAAGGATGTGCATCCACCATAGTTATTCATACAGAATAGTTTCACTGCCCCAAGAATACTTAGTGCTCAACTTATGTATTCCTCCTTCCCTTCAGGATGACCCATGGCAAACACTGATGTAGTGTCTCCATAGTTTTGCCTTTTCCAGATGGTCATATTCTTGGATTAGTAGAATATGTAGCTTCTGATTGATATCTTTCACATGATAATATGCATGTAAGGTTCCTATTTAGCAATGTTATTAGAAAGCAGAAAACATTGTTAGGTCTGATGGTACCGAGGCTGCTCTGAGTGATGGATAAGTTGGAGGTCAAGGTGAACCAAAATCCAGCAGACAGGCTGGAGGTTATGCTGGCAATCTGTGGAGCTTTGACTCCCATTTTTAATATTGAAGTCTTCACTTGAAAGACTTCGATCTTTCCAGCTGCAATGGTGTCATCCCTTTTCACCTGTCTTCTTAGGCACCCATACTTCCACTGGACCTGTGCTAGCCAACATATGGCTATTAATTAAATTAAAATTAAACTTTCAGTCACTCAAGCACATATGTCACATTTCAAGTGCTCAGTAGTTGTATACTGTTGGTAGATACAACACTGGGCAGTGTAGATGTAGAACATTCCTAATGTTGCACAATTTCCATTAGACGGCACTGAGTTACAACTTTGTGGACATCTTTATGGCTTGTTAGAAAGACTTTGGGGCCATATACAAGTCAAAATTTGTTGTCAGAACATTTATTAGTGATATGATTTTTTACTATGGTAAAATATATATGACATGTAATTTTCCATTTTAATTGTTTCTTATTGTATAACTTAGTGACATTAGTTGTATCCACAATGTTGTATAACCACCACCACCACCTAGTTAAAAAATTATTTTTTTGTGTGGTACCAGAGAGCTGAATCCAAGGCTTTGTGCATACTTTGCAAGTGTTTTACTACTGAGCTATACCCCAACCCCTTTTTAACTTTTTTTTATCTTCAGACAGGGTCTTGATAAGTTATGCAGGCCACCTCTGACCTTGAACTTGTGATCTTTCTTCCTCCGCTTCCCAAGTTGCTGAGATTGCAAGTGTGCACCTCTCTGCCAGGCTTTAAAACTTTTTCAACACCCTGAATAGAGACTGCAAGCATTAAGAAATAATTCCTCATTTCACATGCACTCCCACACCCTTGTAACCTCCAATCTTCTTCTCAGCTCAATGATTTTGTCTGTCATAGACATTGTAAGTGGAATCATTCAATCTGTCCTTTTGTGGCTGCTTTTTATACTGAACATCTTCAAGCCTCATCCATGAGTGAGGCATGCATTAGAACTTCATTTCTTTTTGTAGTTGAATGATATTCCATTGTGCATGTATACCATTTTGTTTATCAATCCATCTATTGATAAGAATGTGTGTTGTTTTTACCTTTTGGCTCAGTAATGCCATTTTGAGAAACTGGCCTACTTTTTCTGAGTTTTTTTCAATAAAGTGAGTATCTTAATCCTTACATCCTAGAATTATTGTGAGAACTAGAAGAACAGCAAAGATAAAGTGCTGGAATAACATTTCCAGTTCTGTACAGTAGTCCCCTCATATCCACGGAGGGTACAGTCTAAGACCTCTACTGGATGTCTGAAGCTGTGAATGGTACCAGACCCCATGCACACTGTTTTTATTTTTTTCCTATGTATGCTGTTATGCTGTGGGGCCATTATTAAGTGAAATAAGGCTTCCTTGAACATAAGCATTACAATATCACAACAGGTGATCTGATAACCGAGATGATTACTAAGTGACTAACAGGTGGGAAGAATACATAGCATGTGAATGCTAGACAAGAATGATTCCTGTCCTAGATAGGAGATGGTGCAGAGTGGTGTAAGATATCATCAGTTACTCAGAATGGCACATACTTTAGAACTTATGAATTATTTCTGTAACTTTTCACATAATATTTTCAATCCATGGTTGACTGAAGGTAACTGAAGCAGCAGACAGTGAAACCATGGGTAAGGGCAGACTGCTGTGGAGAGTTCTCACTCTCTATCTACCTCCAGGGCTGGGATTTAGCTCAGTTGGTAGAGCGCTGCGCTGCAGTCTCTGAGGTCCCGAGTTCAATTCCCAGCACCGCAAAAATGGGAGAAGGACCTGGCAATCCACTCCCAAGGTAATCCTGAAACAATCAGCCATTGAAAACCCTATGAGGGTGGCTATGAGTCAGATACTGACTCGACAGCACCTAACAACAACAACAACAACATCTACCTCCAACTACTATCTGCTTGGTGCTCCAATCCTTGTGTATTAGAAGCTCCACAACTGTTTACCAAGTGTTGATTTGCTGGGTTGGGGACTATAAAATTGGAAAAGAATATTGTATTTGACCACAGTGTGTTTAGTATGTGGGAAGTTTCAGGTTGGAGAAAACAATACGTATATCAAAAGCCTGCATTCCTCATTACACTAATATTTCCTCTCAGGGGAAGTACAGTGAAAAGCAATTCTTGATATTTAAAGATTTAAAGATAGTTGAAGTCATAAGAAGATTATGACCTGGCCTTGTATAGCTCTTCTTGGGCCAAATTAGAAATTCACATGAGATAGTAATTGTTTTCCGAGGTCAGATCTGAAGTAATGGCATGAGTAAAGGCAGGTCAGCCTGAGGACACAACTTACGAATAGGCATGGGAACTAGAAATTTAGTTCTGCTTTGTTTTGCTTCGTCTTATAAAGTACACAGAGTTGCAATACTGGTGGCAAAATCCAACAAAAAGAGAAGTGAAATAGTAAAGTGGCTTATAGACATGGTAGTTGACTTTGGGTGCCAGGCTTAGGGGTTTGGACTTGACTCTGAGATACCGGGTAGATAGTAAGGTTTGTGAGTGGCAACCATGATGCTCTGTTTCCTCAGACCCTACTACTTCATATCTAGTGATAGATTTCCCCCATGTGCCTATCAGCTTGTCATGCTATGGGGCCTTGTGTGTTGCTGTGATACTGAAAGCTATGCCACTGGTATTTCAGATCCCAGAAGGGCCACCCATGGTGGACAGGTTTCAGTTGAGCTTCCAGACTAAGACAGGCTAGGGAGAAGGATCCAGAAGCCCACTCCTGAAATAATCAGCAATTGAAAACCCTATGATTAGCAGAGAAGCACTGTCAGATATAGTGCTGAAAAATGAGCCCCCTAGGCTGGAAGGCATTAAAAAATGACTAGGGAAGATTTGTCTCCTCAACATAGAGCTGACTTTGATGACAAGAATGCAATAAAGTCCCCGGCACCTCCTCTTGCTGATGAGACATGACTCAAAATGAGAAGAAACACAGTGACTGCAACAATGAGTTCAAACGTAAAAAGATCATGTGCATGGCACAGTGCTAGGTGGTGCTTCATTCTGTTGTACTCAATGTCACTGTGAATCAGATCTGACTCAATGGTACTTAACGATAGCAGTAACAGATTTGCCATCATAGAATGATCTTAATTTTTTTGTTACTCCAGTTTTTAGTTGTCCCCAGTTGCCTATATCTTTCCCCAGGTATTCCTTCTTTTCTCTAGGAAGATGAGAAGCAGTGTGGAAGTTGGGTGTGCAAGGGGAACAAGCAGGTTTCGACCTCCATGTTTTCAGGTTAAATCATATAAAGCAAGTCTGCATTCTCCTATCTATCACTTAACATGGGGGTTGTGCCAGAGCAAGGTCCACATAGGAGACTGAATTGAAGTGTAACTTTCTGTTTTTCCTACTTTGTTCCTTCAGTACTGGACACAACTTGATGCTTGTCTTTGCCAATTCCTCTGACTTTTTGACATTGTCTTCATATCTGAAAGGCTATCTCTGCCCTGAATCTTTTGTTGATTTGCTAACATTCTTAGCCTAGCCTGTAAGACTCCCTCTGCTGTTGTCTGCTTCCCAGCCTCATTCCCCTCTGCCATCATATAAAATACACGTGTGGTGAACACATTTTCTATCATTCTGAACAGATGTTTTTTCTGACTACAGTGTCTTTGTTTGGTTTGCATTTCTCTCTCCTCCAAACTGCCTTACAGGAATAATTAATCTCTCCAACCCCTTCCAAAGCACTGTGACTTTTTAAAACGACTTTTAATTTTAGAATACTTTAAAATTTACAGAAAACTGGCACCGATAATATAACATTATAGTTTGAATATGGTTTATTCCTTCCAACTTATGCAGAAATTTAACCCTCAGAGCCATACATTAATGGTATTAAGAGGTAAGAAACTTAATCTGCCTATGGTGTTTAGAGATGGGGGGTCTCTGGAGAATGATTAGATTAGATTGGATTAGATTATTAGGGTGGACCCCATAATTGAATCCTGGTAGCTTTATGAGGCAAGGGAGAGAGATCACACAGATAGATACATACTACTCCTGCCATAATGTTATAAGCCAAGGGGGCCCTCATCAGAGCTTGTCTCTTCTGTATGGCTTGTCAGCTTCCAAAATTGTGAGCTGCATACACCTCTTTTCTCTGTAAAGTAGGTTGCCTTGGGTATTTCATCACAGTGATAAAAAGATGATTAATGCATATAGAGATTACCTATGTACACTTTACCCAGATTTTCCTATTGTTATCATAGTACATTACCATGTCGCACATGTCAAAACCAAAAAATCAACATTGGTTATCTTGCTATTGAGTCAACTACAGTCTTAATTCAGATTGCATTCATTTTTACATATGTTCTTTTTCTATCCCAGGATCCAATCCATGTTGCCTTTGGTCTCTTTAGTTTCCTTTGATACATGGCATTTTCTCAGTTTTTCCTTTTTTTAAAAAAATATATGTTAATAGTTGTAAAAAGAAGAGGTCAAGTGTTTTTGTAGAATATCTCCTAAATTGGGTTTATCTGTTGGTTCTGTGTGATTAGACTGAGAATATATGACTTTTGGGGAGCAACATACCGCAGAGGTGAAATGCCCTTGTTAACCTGTCATATCAGGGAGTGCATGATATCAACTTGATGGACCATTGCTGACACTAATCTAGATCATTTGGCTGAGGTGGTTTCTGTAGGTTTCTCTTTGAAAGATTATTATTCCTCCCTTTACTTACCCTAGTCATTAGAAGTGAGTCACTAAGTACAGTGCACACTAAAGGAGAGAGGCTTAAGTTCTACCACCTGAAGACATTCCTGTTAGGATAATTCTCTTTTAGACCCTTCCTGGCCACTGACTCAGTGAGCCTTTTCCTTTAACATTTCCTGGTGGAGTCAGGCAACATGGCACACACCAGTAATCCCAGCAACTCTGGACGCTGAGGCATAATGATTGCGAGGTTGAGGCTAGAGGCAAACTGTGTAACTTAGCAAGATTTTGTCTCAAATAAAAAAAATAAACAGCTGAATGGGTGACTCATTGGTGAAGCACTTAGTTACCGTGTGTGAGGCCCTGGGTTCAACCCCCAAGTACTGAAAAAAAAAAAAAGTTTTGTTCTGAGCCTTGGGTATACTTCTTCCCATGACACAAGTAAGTCCACTTATCAGTTTTTCTACCATGAGATGATGGACTCCTGAAAACAGGAACCACATCTAATTTCTTCAAATCCTCAGAAGTTTGCCCATAATTGATTCTTTGCAGCAAGTTTGACCTAAACTTAACTTCTCCTAAATAGGGAGGGAAGTCATACACATTGTCTGACCCTCATTTTTCTTTTTTTTTCCTGGTAATGGGGGTTGAACCCAGGGCCTTGAGCCTATATACTTTGCAAGTGCTGGACCACTGAGCTGCACCCCCAGCCCTTTTTTTTTTTTTTTTTACTTTTTGAGACAGGGTCTCGCTAAAGTACACAGACTGCCTCTGGTCTCAAACTTGCGATCCTCACACCTCTGCCTCCCAAGCCGCTAGGATTACAGGTGTGCGCCATCATGCCCGCGCTTGACCCTCATCTTTTATATCCACTTAAAAAGTGACCAACTGGGACTCTGTGTCCTCCGGGCAGGCAGTGATGATCATGTTTTTCACCCGACTTTGACTTTGGAGCTCTTCATGGGAGGGTCTGTGGTGGGTGAACCGACACTGCTAGCCCCCATCCCTGCAGCCTCCTGTCTGCAGCATGTATGTGTGGCTTTGCCATTTGGGTTTCAGGACAGAAGACAATATCCATTTTGACCCAGGTGCCTGATGATCAATGGGTTTCCCGACATGCTTCGCTGCCCTCACCTCGCTCTTTCGATGGCTCCAGTTGCCACTCGATAAATCCATAAAAAGACAACTCAATTGTTTTGACTTCCATACACCTTTTCCAGTGGTTCTTCTCTTCCTCATTAATGGAGCAAAGGGAGGAGATGCACATGATTAGAAGCTACACACACTTTCCTTTCTGGACAAAGACAAATGCTTCTGTGAGCTGACAGGATCATAAAATGTGAATTAAGAGATCAGTTATTAATGAAATACATCAACCTCATATTATAGCAATGAAGTCCTTGGCTTTACACAGTGTTTGGCACTTGTAAAATGAAAGCTTGGGTGTCTCTCTTTGCCTTTTTCCCCCAGTAAAGTACTGCTGAAAGAAACAAAACCAGAATTTTCTAAGCTCTAGTCCAGAAGAAAATTGTAGACAAACTGTTACTCAAACTCAAACACATATCCCATATATTAGACTCATAGTAAAAATCAGAATATCACATAAATAGGCTCTGAACAGCTTTGCAGTAAATAGACCCATTTCTTTTTATCTTGACATTTCATAAATTTATTTATCATCATGGAACACTCTGCTTTTATTAATGTGTTATGATATAGGGCTTCGTGGAACACATTTTGAGGAACAAGCTTGCACCTGACAGCGCTCAACACGTCCTGGATCATATCTATGCAGTTAGAGAATGACAAATGGAAATGTGTATCGACCCAATGTAAAGGAAAATACAGCTAATCTCTAATATTTTGTTTTTATCCTCACTGGTCTTGCATCTCCAGTGAGAGTAGCAAATTTTAAACTGAACTACCTGGCAAATTGCCTTGAATCCCTGCTCCATTTTTCTTTTGGCCAAATTATTTAATCTTCCTCACCCTGGGAGAATGGTTGACCTGAATGCCCAGGCCCAGGCTGAGCAGGCCTCCCCAATCACATACCTGTGTACTTATAAGTAGATTATGCTTCTCTCTGATTGTAAGCCTGGTGTAGTATTGGTCGAAAATGCTAAGAATAATGAGACTGTAAGTTAAGTGTAATCTTCTGATCTGGCAATAGACTCTCTGATTAGAATTTTTTTTATTTCCTCTAGATTCCAGTTAAGCAGCATGCACACGGCTTTGGAATCTAAATTAATATGCGGTTTTCATCTTCAGAAATCTAGACGTACAACACCTTGGTCCCTAGGCCTTCTCTACCCTTTAGCACATGTCCCCTGGTCATGCAGTGCTGGGGACGCTGCACAATGAGAGCTGAGAGGTCAAATGTGCCTTTTTGTTCCCTTTTAGCAACTCACACATTCTCTGCCCTTGAGAGTCTGCTTCTGCCTTTGTGTGGTTTTAGCCATCATGTCCTTGCTTTTTTATTTATTGGTATTTCCAATTTCCAGAAAAATATATTTGCTCTATATTTATGGTTATATTATCTATAAAGAACACAGAGCTGGGTGCAATTGGAAAAAAGAATTACACTAGATAAACAGAAGACATTACCAGCTAGCTGTGTGATTCAGGGCAAATTCTTAACCTCTCTGAACTGTGGTTTTCTCATTTATGAAATGGGGCTAGTGATAGGATCTATACACAAGGTTGCTGTGACAATGTGAGGAAACTTAGCAGAAGTCTGGTCTACAGTCTGCTCAGTGAAGAGCTGACTCTTGAATAATTGGGCAACTTCCCAGATGGTGGCATGAGCAAATGAGATAATGAACTAAGGAATATTTCTGTCATTATTGGGAACCATCAATGTGTGGGCAACCAGATCAATGTGTTTATTAAGCAATTTCTAAAATATTACACTCCAAAAATTCACCTTTCTACAAAGCCTGCTGATCCACTTAGAGATTGCTTCCCTACTGTCAACTCTTTAATGATTTTGGAGAAGTGTTGCATGGGCCTTTTCTCCTTGACTTCACCTCCATTATATTTTATACACTTTCGACTCTCAGACCCCCACCTCAGATATCCTTGGTACCAGATAAACCAGGTCATCCTGTCTCAGGTCTCACACACTGCTGAAGCAGCAGAATGATCTTTAGATGGTAGGTATTGGTCTACCTTATATTTCACCTTTCCCAGGATTCAAAGGGAATGCACAGGTATTCAGCACAGTGGATAAAGCATTATATTCAATTTTTCATTTGCATTCCCATTTAATCCTTTTAACAACCCTAAAGGTGTAGATGTTGATGCCCCTATTTTACAGATAATGAAAACTGAGCTCAGAGAAATTAAGTAAACTGGTCAAAGTCAAGGTTGACAGGATTCAAACCAAAGCTTGTATTACCTTAAATCCCATGTACCATATTAATTACCTAGAGAGATTTAACTCTTGATAGAGTGCTGCTCTGCATTCTCTGAGGCCCTGGGTTCAATCCCCAGTACTGCAAAAAACGGGAGTAGGACCTGGTAATCCAATCCCAAAATGATCAGCCGTTGAAAGCCCTTGATGATCACTGTGAGTTGGACCCCACTCAGTGACACCTAACAACAACAAGAACAGAGATATCCCCAGGCAGATTCATTCATACCACTGGCAGTAGAAGGGATGGGAAAAAAATCTCAGGCATCTGTGTTACTACTTCATACCTGAGGATAGTATGCTTTTTCTTCCATACTTATTTGCTAATTTTTGCTTAATGGTGTCTCAGGAAACCAAAATTCTGTCCTTGTATCAGTTTTCATTCCTGTAGACTACTGGACTAAGTAATAGGTCTGCAGAGAATGAATATAGGTGAGTGTGTTAGGAGTTTGCTTGGTTGTTGGTGGGTTGGTTGGACAAATGCTGTCTAAGTGGGTGGTCAAGTTCAGGTTTCAGTATGATGCACAAGTCTGGATTCTACTTGGAAAACTTGTAAACGTTATGCAGATCATACTCTGTGTCCTTGTATTCTCTGCCTTACCTTGACTTGAGGTTTGGAAATCCTTTAAGAAATTAGCCAGAACTCTTGTAGAATGGTATGATGTACTGCACAAAGGCAGTTTGATTGCAATCCCTGTGAACCAAGTAACTTTGGGATCATTTTGTAACACTTCTGAGCCTCCACAGGTGGGTAGCCAAGAAAACATTAAGAAAATGCCTGATGCAATTGTTCTTTTTCTTTCTTCCCTTCTTGTGCTTCTTGTTGTTGTTGTTAGGTTCCATCCAGTCATGTCTGACTCATAGCAACCCATATAGAGTTTTCAATGGCCAATTGTTTGGGGATTGCCTTGGGTGGATTGCCACTTTTTCTCCCATTTTTGTGGTGATGGGAATGGAACTGGGACCTCACAGACTACAGAGCAGTACTCTTCCAACTGAGCTAAATCCCAGCCATCTTGTGCTTCTTAGTTTCCTGTTAATAACTGCAAAATTGAAATGGAGGTCAGAATACAAGTCACTAGAAAGTTTGAATAATGAACAATGGGAACTACCTATCAAGAATAAAGGGATAAGTTGTTATTGTTGTTAGGTGCCCTTGAGTCGTGTCTGACTCATAGCGATCCTCATAGGGTTTCCAATGGCTGATTGTTTCAGGATTGCCTTGAGAGTGGATGGCCATGTCCTTCTCCCATTTTTGTGGTGCTGGGAATTGAACCCTTGACCTCAGAGAATGCAGAGCAGTGCTCTACCAACTGAGCTGAATCCCAGTTCTAAGGGGACATAAGAAGTAAAAAAACAAAGCTGCAGAACTCAGGGAATTGGAGTTGAAGGTGAGGGAGCAGGAAGACAGGATGGTGTGGAAGATGGAAATAAGGAATAAAAGAAAATGTACTACAAAAGCACATAGGTTTTCTTGAAATGGTGTTTTCTGTTGTTCGCCTGACTGGCTTCTTCTCACCTGTCACCTCTTCTAGTTACCTCCTTAGAGAAGCCCTGCTTGACACCTTTTCCAAAGGGACCTTCTGCTTCAGTTGTTCTCAGTCATTGCACCCTATTCCTTTTGTCTGTGGCTCTGAATACCAATTGTAACCTTGCATTTCTTCATGTTTTGTTTTGTCTTTGTTTTTGAATGAGAGCCAGGCTACCTGTGTTTGTGAACCAAGCTCTGCCATCTACCAGTCATGTGACTTTGGGCAAGATCAGAGTCTTTTTGAGCCACAGTTTCCTTGTGTATCATCTAGAGATTATGGTAGGGATTTGGTAAAGATGAAATGATTTACTACATCTGAAGCACGTAGATTCATTATAAGATACACTGAGCGCTCTCACAGAGCAGCTGTGCTTATGATTCATACCTGCTGATGTCTTTTGCGCCTCTGTGTTGTAAATCTATCAAGGCAGGGATTTTTATCTGTTTATTCTCTACTGACCACCCGCAACCTAGTCTATATCTCACACATGTATTAGGTACTCAACCTGTATAAGTTGAATGAGTGAAAGAATGAATGTGAAACAAGAGAACAAAGAGTGAGCACCAGGAGCAAGCCTTCGAGGCTGGAGAATTCATTGGACCATGGCCTTGACTTCAGGCAGTTAGCTCCGGGGCTCTGTCCCATGGAAAATATATCTTCAAGGAAAAACAGCATCTCTCATGTCAGTGGGCCCACCAGCCTTTTCTCCTGGCTCCCTTAGGGTCTTGAATCTCTTCATTTAGCCACAACCTGTCCATGCCCCAGGGGGAAAAATGCCCCTCACTGTCGTGCAGGCTGCATGTGTCACTGTTGAGCTCCACATTCTGGAAAAATTAAATGAATAAAAGTAATTTAATGTTTGGATGAAAGATACATCAGGGCCCTTAGAAAAATGAGCAACAGAGGGGCCATGTTCGCATTAGTATTGCACACAATGCCTCCACGCAGCCTGCTCCCTCCCCTGCCTTCCTCTTGCCTCACCCTTTTCATTACTTTTAGGTCTAGAGTTGAAAGCTGTGTTCATTCTTTCCTCTTTCCTTAGCTTTAGGCTCAGGGATGGAGACGTGAAAACAAAATAAATCATCAAGGAGTAGGAGGGAGGTTTGCATAAAGGATGTATAGCTGCTCACCCAGGGAGCTGTGTGGTCTATGGTTCTGTGGTACTCTGTGGGGTGTGTGTCTGGGTTATATGCATACACACATGAACATGGCCACCACTGGACACTGCTATTTTGCAGAACCCAGGTCTACTCTCAAGCTCTATGTGGTATAGATAATTAACACAGACCTTTTCTTTTCAGGACCCCCTCCCTCAGGGTCCTGGAGCAAATGACACTGGGGACAGGCAGACTGTTGGAGGTTCTGGACTCATTTTGGCTCAGTGAATCTCTATACTGCCTGTGCTTTTGTAAGACACAGTGCGTGGTGCCCTGCTCTAGCTCTCCAAACTGCCTGCAAGATACGTTGCCATACAGGGAGGGTTGGAAGTTGTCTTAGCTGTGCCAGGGACCTAAGGCTTAATTTTTTCTTGTTAATATTGCCTTCAGGGATGAGCTTGCACTCTTTCTCTCTCTCAGAACTGTTGATGAAGCCACCTTGGGAGATGCTTTTCCTACTTCAGGAGTTTCTTGAGCAATATCAAAGAGGAAGAGCATGTTCTTAGTAACTTCAGTTCCTTTCTTCTTTCCTCTTTTCTCCTTCTACTTTGTTTCCTCAGGTCATCCTTTCTGTAGCTCTTCTTCCTTAATTTTTTCTGTAATTTCATGCTCAATTATTCACTTATTCATGAAACCAGGGTTATGCCAGCTGGAAGAAGGGTACAAAAATGCAAAATGCTAAGCCTGTAAGAAATCCATACTCTAGTAGGAAAAATAAAGTTGACATAAATCTAATTAATGTAGAGTAGAATATCTTTAGCAGGAAGGCTATGAGTAGGAGAGCAGGTAGTGTAGATTGTATTTGAGAGTCAAGATTCTGGAAGGACACATGTGGGTGGAGGTAGAAAGCTTTTTACACTTCTTGGTAACTAAGCCATCTTGGGCAAGTGACTCAACCTCTCCAAGACTCAGTATTCTCATCTATAAATAGCATTGAAAAGAATGGTATGTACATCATAGGGTGTACTTGGGAGGATATGGTGATGTTATTCATGTAAAGCACGTGCACAATTCCTCAGTCTTAGAGAGTGCCACACAGGTTTTATCTGTTGTTACTACTCAATTATGACATGCAAGTCTGTCCCAGGAAAATGCAAGTTCAGGCAATGTGGTGATCTGAGAAAGCTTCTTGGTTGAGTTGTTTTCAGACTTGTTCTTCAGGGTGAGTAAGGTATGCACAAGTGAATTTGGGATGGGAGCAGAGTATAGTTCAAACAAAAGGGACAGTGTGAGTAAGTGGCAAAGCAGCCCTCAAGATTTCCATGAATGCCTGCAGCACATAAAAACATCTCATCAGTAAAAAATTTGTCATCAAAGTTTAGACTGTGACTCTGGACAAGGGACACCAGTATACTGGGCTGAATAATGACTCAAAAAAAGTCCACATCCCAGGAACCTGATAATGTTACCTTATATGGAAAAAGTTGTTGCAGATGTGATTGAGTTAATATTATTGAGATGGGGAGATTATTCCATATTAACTCAGTTGCCCCAGTCTTAAAATAAGTATAGCATCCTGATGGAAGGGAGGAAGAGGGAGATTTGACTTAAGACAGAGAGAGAGGAGTCAGTATGATGAGAAGGACAGTGATTGGAATGATGTTGCCACAAGCCAAGGAATGCTGGCAACCACCAAAAGCTGGAAGAGGTAAGGAATGGGTTCTCGTGTAGCACCTACAGAGGAAGTGTGGTCCTGCCAACACTTTAATTTTGGCCCAGTCCAAACTGATGGACTTCTGGACTCCAGAACTGTTAGAAAATAAATTTCCATTTATTTAGGCCCCCAAGTTTATAGTAATTTGTTACAACAGCCATAAGTAAACAAATACAAGCAGAAATGACATGTGCATATATTTCCAGCCCACAGAGGTGGCCCCATTTCTGAAAATGAAATGACTCTGGACAGGACATTTCTTTGTCTGTCTTTTGTTTTTGAAGTACTGAATCTCTCATCAGGTCTCCCTGCGTTGCCTTTTCTGTGATAAGGTTGAAAAGCAATGAGGAGAATGAGAACTATTTATTCCTTTACCCAAGCTATGGAAAGTAGTCAGGAAAGAGCTGTCCAGCACATGAAGCTCCTGAAATTTCCATGTACTTCTGGTCGGTGGCTTTGAGAATGTCATTTGATGGGGTCTCAGTGTCATTGAGAATCCTTTTTTTTCCCTCACTATATTCCATGATATACTGAATTTCCCAGAGAAAATACCATTAAAGGTGGTCAGGAGCACAGATATATATAAAAGGCTCCTGGCCCGTTAACCATTTCATACCTACTTTCATTTGCTATGAAGGTTTTATTTCCATATAAAGATGTACCTTTTAAAAAATAATCCTGTCATAAAAACACATTGTGCAAATTATTAAATATTAAATCCACCCTCCTTTACTTTGTAGGAGAGGAAGCAGGGACCCATCTAAATGAGACAAATGAGCAAAGGTTCCTAATAAATAAGCACAGTACTAGAGATTTAACCTGAGGTCCCTGGACTCCTCTTTTTGGCACTGCAAATGACAGTCTCTACCCAGAATACCACATATAGGAGAGGATGTGCAGGGGCAGGAGTCATTTTGAGAAACTCCAACTCAATGCTAATTGTTGTTGTTGTTGTTAGGTGCCGTCGAGTTGAGTCCGACTCATAGCGACCCTATGTACAGCAGATCGAAACACTTGCCGATTCTGTGACAGGCAAACGATCTTATTTATGTTTAAGCCCATTGTTGCAGACACTGTGGCAATCCATCTGGTGGAGGGTTTTCCTCTTTTGTGTTGACCTGCCACTCTTCCAAACATGATGTCCTTCTCCAGGGATTGTTCTCTCCTGACTACATGTCCGAAATATGTAAGACGCAGTCTGGCCATTTTTGCTTCCAAGGAGCACTCTGGTTGTACTTCTTCTAGGACAGATTTGTTGGTTCTTTTGGCAGTCCATGGTATATTCAACAGACGTCTCCAGCACCACAATTCAAAAGCATCAATTCTTTTTCTGTCTCTCTTGTTCAATGTCCAGCTTTCACAACCATATGATGCCACTGAAAATACCATGGC